>PVKA01003238.1:0-44689 GCA_004027165.1 Ctenomys sociabilis
TTTTTTTTTTTCTGAGCATCATTTCTAGTCCTTGTTAGTGTATATTTTTATATAGGGCCTTGTTTAATCATTGAGTTGTTCAGACTGAGCTTGAGCTTGGAATCCTCCTACCTCAGCCTCCCAGAATACTAAGGTTATAAATGTGTACCTCCATACCTCATTAGTAGAGACTCACAAAGCTTCTAGGCTGGTAAACCCCTGAGTATGCTGGGAAGGTGGCCTGGCCAGAGAGGACAGGGAAGCACTCTGTGCTCTAATCTCCCTCCCCATGCCTCGCCCTGTACACCTTTTCCATTTTGCTCCTCTGGAGTTGTGTGTATTATTTAGAAGTGTAATAATCAATATGGTCCCCTGCCAAGCTCTGTGAGTCATTTCTACATATTGCTGAACATCAAGGGAGTGATGGAAATCCTGAATTTGTAAGCAGCCAAGCAGAAATGCAGAGGTGTAGGGACCCCACTAGGACTGGCAGTTTTGTAGGACTGCGTCTTAGTTTGTAGGATCTGATTGGAGCTCCAGATAGTGTCAGAAACAAGTTATGGGCCACCCACTGGGTGTCAGAGGATTACTGTTAGGACCCCTTAGGAACTTTGGAGAATCTGGCTGTAAGTACTCTTCTGAAAAGGCGCCAGGCATTCAGTCCTCTGCTGCCTCCAGAAAAGTGTGTTTAAACCTCCAGGGGTAGTGTACATGATGCAACAGATGGCTTTCTGTTGAAATCTCTGTACGTGGTAGGTGAGCGAGCAGCATCTTAGGCTGCTCTGCTGCCTGGCGTGAGCCTGTGCTCACACATTCACATTGAGGCTTCTCAGCTTTGTGATTTATTTTGCTGGAAATCCTCAGAACAGACGCAATCTTCTTACTTTCTCAAAGTGACTCCAGAGAATTAGGTACTGCTCAGCATTTAGATAGGAATCTAAACTGTAGTGGTTATGGCACTATAGAGTACATTTTAAATAACTTGTGAGGGGACTTGTTTGTACAGCAGACCCTCAGAATGGAAAAGGTTGGGTTGGTCAAATTTTGCTCAACAAAATATATCAATTCTGTACCCAGTAAATCTTGATTCACTTTTTGAAAATAGGATTTCATTTTTGCTTTTTCACACAAGTATGTATATCTTCTTTGTATCTCTATTCTTGCATTTTTGTTTGTATTTAATTTTCATGGAGTTGGAGTGAGAGTCACTCTGGAACCTAATGTGTAGATGTCACTTGGAAGAGCTGGGCTGTCAGGGCAGGCTACTGAGTGCCAGTGTGTTAAGGGTTCTTGGAACTTTGAGGAAAAATTGTAAATGCCTCCTACCTCTTGCACTCAGCCAGCAAATGAGCTATTACCAGACATGGTCCCTCAACCTTGGACCAGAACGGCACATGCTCAGTACATCACCATCCACATCTCCATGTGAAAAGCTTAGACCTGACATGTTATGTGACTACCACTAACGTCCCAGGATACAGAGACTTAACCAGAAACATGATTCCAAGCATAGCTGAGGCTGACAGTGCTGCCTGGATTGCTGCTGCTGGAGCAATGGTGGACCTGAAGATGGAATTAGCAAGAAAGGGCCAACCTGTGTGCATGCCTTCTAGTCTATAAGTGGGGCACAAAGCAACTAAATGGTGGTTTCACAAGGTGGTTTCCATTAAGCTGCCCTATAGACAGAAAAAAATACAAGGAAATCATAAAAGAAGTTAGCACTTACATCAAGAAAATGGGCTATGACCCAACACAGTAGCATTTCTGCCAACTTCTGGTGACAACGTGCTGGAGACACATGCTAACATGCCCTGGTTCAAGGAATGGAAGGTTCCCCATAAAGATGGCAATGGGGGCAGAACCACAAAGCCTGAAGCTTCAGATCGCATTCTATCACCTCCTGGCTGACTGATAAGCCCTTACACCTGCCCCTCCAAGATGTCTACAAAATTGGTGGTATTGGCATCATCTCTGTGGACTGAGTAGAGACTGGGACTCTCAAGCCTGGCATGGGGGTCGTGTTTGCCCCAGGTAGTGGCATAACTGAAGTGAAGCCTGTTGGAAGGCACCCTGATTCTCTGAGTGAAGCTCTTCCTGGGACACGATGGGCTTCGATGTTAAAATTGTGACTGTCAAAGGTGCTTCTTGCCACATAGTGCTGGTGACAAGACCACAAAAATGATGCACTAAAGAGAAGCAGCTGGTTGTGACATAGGGAGAAAAACTGATACAGGGACCTCCGAATAGTATAGAGGAAGTGAAACTCCCGACCTGACCTGGACGAGTTTGTGTTCTCTAAAACTGAAGAATGAATTTTAGGAACAAATGGAGCTTATGAGAAGAATAGATTTATTGAGAGAAAGAAAGCTCCTGTCCGAGAGAGGGATAGGAGGGGGGCCCAAGCAGATTGTTCCCTGGAAGCTGTCTCTTCCAGGGACTTTTATAGAGTAAAACCATGCAGGGCTAAGGTGGAGAAAATGGGAACTTGCTTAGGTGGATGTGGGGTGGGACAAAACTATAGTCAACAAGGGATTATAAGCACCACTGCTCAGGTAAAATTGATTAAGTCCAGGACCAAATATAGAAGTGAGTCATATAGAAAGCAGGCATGAATGTAAAACAGGACTTTATCTGGTAGCCATCAGATAATGATTTTTCCTGGCTTCCTCAGGGTGAAGATCAATCCTGGATGCTATCTTTAGGGAAGTGAGCATTTGTTTGATCTTTGGTCTTTAGGTCTGGCTCACAGCAGGAGCATCCATCCCCTCAACAGTTGTGAGGCATCTTGTCTTCTGTGTTATCTCCTTTGAGGGGCTGGCCCATAATATTTCTGTCCAATTTGGCGGCCTGCAACAGTTCCACTGCTCAGGTAATTGTCTTCTATCATCCCAGCCCAGTCAGCAGTGGCTCTGCCCCGCGTGGGACGTGAGCCTTCTTATGGGTGGTATGTACTGTTCAACTAAGTGTAAGTTTGATCTTGGATTTATAAGTGATATTACTAGAACAATTGGTGAAGTTTCAGGTTTGTGGATAAATGAAAAATGTATCTATGCTAATTTCTTTATTTTGTTTTTATATATGATTATGTAAGAGTATTTTTTTGAGGAAATATGAACTAAAGTATAAAGGGGTAATAGAACTTCCTATCTGCAGTTTAATTTCAAACTTCAGAAAAAAAGTGCACATACATACACAGCAAGGTCCTGAGTTCAATGCCCAGTATGGTAAAAAAAAAAAAAAAAAAAAAAGTCACATAGAGAATTATAAGGCAAATGTTAGAAAGTTAACAATTGGACAAGTTGGAGAAAGGCTATATGGAATTTTTTTTTTTATCATGTACTTATAACTTTTGTATAACCTGACATTGTTTGCAAACAAAAACTTAAGACATGGTTTAAAGATGAAACAAATCACTACACTCCCCCTGCACAAAAAGGGGGAAAATGGTGAAAAGTAGTTTGGGGATAGAAAGAGCTCCAGGCACCAGAGCTGTGCCAAAAGCAGGAAAGCAGAAGACACTCTGGCCTTTGGGGTTTACGGTCAAAAGAATGAAACCAGAAATGTGGATAACAGCTCTGGCCTGCTGACCTCTGTTTATATTTTACCTCTTTCTTTCCCATCTCTTTTCCATAACTACGGGGGCAGAGGGCCAGATAGCATCACATTCGGACTTTTCCACATCAAAAACTATTGAGGAGTCATCAAACCCAGCCTGGACTGCTTGGCTCACGGCAGCCAGGAAGCACCGCCAGGGAGCAGCACCACAGAGGCCCAGGTACAAAACTGGGGTCACACTTCCATGACCCAGCCAGGGGCTCCCAGAAGCGCCTCCACCCATCCCCTTGCAGCTCCCCAACCAATCAAATCGACACAATTTAGTTTAACAGTCACACACCTTCTATGTGCCAGACAGTGTTTTATGTGCAGTGAAAAGTAATAAACAGAAACTTTCCCCTTGTGGAGTGTGCAGTGTTGTGGGGAAGGGAAGAAGTAAACCTAGTAAATATGTTTCATCATAAATGAGAAGCTGCAAGAATTGCAGGTAAAGGAGAGGAAGAAAGCATGCTGAAGGGCCATGTGCACATTACAGAGTATCCAGGGAGGACCGCAGCAAGACGCAGCCTTGAGCAGAGACATGCGAGAGGCAAAGTGTGGCACTAGAAGCCTGCTTCTGGCAGTGGCGCCAGCCTGAGGCACTGAGCCATGCAAGAAGAGTGTCAGGGGCCCTGGGGCAACCACAGTTGAGTGATTGGCAGGCGCCAGAAGAGATGAGGCAAGAGAAGTCAGGTAGATCTTGCAGGCCATGGGACCCTGTGAAGACTTGGGCTTCCCTTGGAGCCGGTGAGAGACACTGGAAGATTAACTCAGGGAATGACAATATCTCTTTTGTGTTTTAGGGGAATC
Source organism: Ctenomys sociabilis (assembly GCA_004027165.1). Classification (NCBI taxonomy): domain Eukaryota; kingdom Metazoa; phylum Chordata; class Mammalia; order Rodentia; family Ctenomyidae; genus Ctenomys; species Ctenomys sociabilis. The sequence goes on from PVKA01003238.1 coordinate 4,384, forward strand.
TCTCTGGCTGGTTGCTACATTAAAAACAGAGTAAGGAGATCAAAGACAGAGGCAGGCAGACCAGAGAGATGGCTGTAAATACTTAAGAGCCCTCACTTGACACTAGAGGAGGTGCTTGAGAAAAGTCAGGCTTCTGGCAAGATGGGGTTTCCCAGTGCCTTAAATATGAGACTGGACAAAAGGTGACTTCTAGGACCAGTTTGTTTTTAAGATCTCAGAGGCTGCTTTGTGCACAATGGTCCCTTAGTTCACGTTTCTGAACACATCAGTTAAAATAAGAAACAAATTTGCTATTGAGTTACTGGTACCAAGGCCATGAGAACGAAGGGCTGACGTGAAACCTCTGAAGGGCAGTGGGTGTGGCGCAGCTGTGTGACAGAACACTTGCCATGAGTGTGTGAAGCTCTGGGCTCCACCTTTAACCCCACAGAAAATTAGGGAGTGATAGTGGTTTTATCTACTTTAATAAATGCCAAATAAAACCAATAACAAGAATGTGGCATTTGGTCCATTCTTGTATCATCTTAATATTTTCCTGTTTGTTTTACTTAATTGGTTTAAGGTAAGTATGTGCTATCTTGGCAACCACTTGGGGATTTTCTGCAAGACATGCCTGACCTCTCTGGAGCCCACCAATGCTGGTGATGCTTTGATTTAATGTCTGCGTGGTGTTTGGATTGTTGCACATGCTGGACATGGACAACAAAGGCAGAAAGACATCAAGATAATTCTATGTCAGTGTTGGCCATTTTGTCATTCAAAACGTGTTTCATTATGAATGCTAGGAATTGTCTTTAAAGGAAAAAGCGTAACATTTTAGGCATTCTATTTTCTTTCTTTTGTTGATTTCCTTGTGGTGCAGGGCATCAAACCCAAAGGTTCACACATACGGGGAAAGCTCACTGCATTTAAAATACACCCCCACCTCTTGAATATTCTGTGTTTTAACTCTAAAATTTAAAAGAAGTCTTGGAGGCCCCACTGCAGAGCCTGAAGTATGACTGCATGGTGAGCTGACCATGAAGCAGCCGGCTGGAGGTCTGCGGTGGCTCCTGCTTTATACAAGTTTGAGTACATCCCTCTGCTGTGGTTTCAGCTGAGCTCAAGAAGTAAAGAGGTGAGGGAGGCAGTAGAGGCTGTGGTCATCCTAGAGGCTAGCCACGCAGCACATGGGAACAAGAACCAACGGACCCAGGGCCCACAGTCTACCAGTGGCTGTGTAAACTGAAGCAACTCATTTACCTTCTTTAAGCCACAGTAAAAAGGAACTAATACAACTGGGCGTGGTGGAATGTGCCCATAATGTCAACAATCTGGATATTGAGGTAGGAGGATTACACATTGTAACCCAGACTGTACACTTTAGCAACCTAGCAAGACACCGTTAAAACACACACACACACACACACACACACACACACACACACACACACACACATATATGTGGCTGGGGATATATCTCAGTGTGAAGGCTCTTGCTCAGTCCCCAGGGAAAACAAAAATTAAGAGACACTACCAATTTGTAGAGGTTTCAGCTCATGGTCTGCTGGGGACAAGGTAGGGCAGCATGGCAGAGGGCCATCACAGAGGAGAAACAGCCCATGGCAGGCTAGTGGGGAGTGAAAAAATACTAAGGGCAGGAGAAATGCTCTTCCAGGCCACACCCCAGTGACCCACCTCCTCCAACCGGGCCTTTGCCTTCTAACATCACATTTAGTGAAGAGTTCATTGGTGGACTAATGATGCAATCACTTCCTGAAAATCCCCAGTGAGCACAGTGGGATTTATGGGGCAACATCTAGATATGAACCATAGGAGTGCTTTACACAGAGTAGTTGTGAGTCTCAAAATCAAAGTAGTATGACATTGTAATGTAAGCACAAAAGTATGAGATATAAACTTCCATTTGTTGATTTAGTTATAAGATACAGTCTTCACACATATAAAATACCATAATATGCACATTCTTTCATTATACTAAAGTCTAGACAATCTAAGTATTCCTATCAGAAATGGTTAGGACCAGAAGTTTTTCAGATTTTGGATTTTTCAGGATTTTGGAATATTGTAATATTTGCATAGTGATTTGAGAATCTCTAGTCTGAAATCCTTAGATCAGAAATGCTTTGGTCACTGTTCAAAGTTTGGGACTTTGGAACGTTTCTGATTTCAGATTTTTTAGATAAGTAATGCTCAATTTGCCTTAAGCATTTAGGCAGAAATAGTTCTTTATTTGTATGATTATACCCCTCCCTCTGTGTGGATTTCTTCATTTATAAAGGTCAGAATGGGATTTGATTTTTAGCTGTGTGTGTGGCTGTTTTGTGCTGTTATGATGTAACTAATCCAGTCCAACAAGATATAACTCACTCACTGGAGGCTGAACCTAGACAGACATTAATCTATGCCTCAGAGCTCTGTCCCAGTGGCCTGATAACCTCCCAGGGACCTTATCTCTTAAAAGTACCTCCACCTTCCATGCCAGGACGTTGGAGCCAGAGCATGTACCTCTGGGGGACAGCCGATCCACAGTGCAGCAGTGTGTCTGCGCATGTGCCGTGGAAGGATTCAGGAAGGATTGAGAGGAAAGGGGACAAAGCCCACAGATAATCCAGTCCAATTTCTTTGGTTAAACAAAGTGAGGGCCCGTGATGTCGTATGATTGTAAAGATCACATAGATGGAGCAGAACCAGAGAAGACATCAGCTCACTGGACTCCGGGCGCGGCATTCATCCTACCTCACCTTCCTTCCATCAAGTACTTTTCCATTTTTCTGCACACATAAGCATAGAGTTATGCTGCTTAGACATTGGAATATTCCTTCCCCAAAGCCTCCTTCCCTCAGGTGAGAAGTTCCCAGCAAACCGTGGAGGATTTCAATAAAAGCTTTATAAGCTAATAAAGTAGAGAACGTAGAGGACATTTATTTTCAGAGCAATTTCCAATCCTGAATTAATCTTCTTCTTTAATCATTAATTGACTCCTTATGAAATGCAAAAATTTCCCCAGGTATTTCCAAAATCCTATTTCATGTGATTGGCCCAAGACTCACCCACTCAGTAGCGCCACATTCATCTCAAGTGCTATTCTTGTCTTCCCAAAGTTTGGGAGAGGAAAGCAGGTTTCTTGGTTTTTCTTTTTAGATGCGGGCGAGAGGAAGTCTCTTATGAAGAGTGTGTGGGAAGGTAAAATTGGGGAGGATGTATGGGGAGAGCACTCCAAATTTTATTAAAATATTCACTCAAATATTATTAAAAGGATTGTGGGGTTAATGAGGGAACATTTCCAAGGCTATGGATCCATATTATCAGCTCATAACCTCAAAATGTCAAAACTCACAGGCTTATAAGCAATGCTAGGGTGATCTTTTCTCTTACATCCTTTTTGAATATGGGCAGTATAATTTGTTTTGAAAAGTTCTTTATTTGGAGGGGATATTGGGAATCAGAATCAGGACCTCACACTTGCCAAGCAGGTGCTGTGCCTTGAAAAATTCTTGTTAAGTGATAGGAAGATTTTTGGGGGGACCAGGTAGATGGCTCAGTAGCATAAGTGCTTGCCTGGTAAGTGCAAGGGCCTGAGTTCAGTTCCTGGTTCTGCCAAAAAAAAAAAAAAAAGATTTTCTTAAAATTAATTTCATTATTTTAATTTAGATTCTTTTGTTGAAATGTACTTTAGGGAAAACTTTTGTTCAGACTGGTTTATTTCCTTTCCAGGACTGGCGTTGAGCTCAGGGAGTACTGAGCTATATTTCTGGCCCCATCCCCTTTTAGAAAACATTTTGAGGCAGGATTTTGCTAAGTTGCTTAGGTTGGCCTTGAATTCATAATGCTCCTACTTCAGCCTTCTAGGTAGCTGGGTTTATGGGCATCAGCCGCCAAGCCCAGCTAACTTGCTCTCAGCTTTGGCAGCAGAACACATCAACTTGAGTGATCAAAGTGTTTCAGTGGCGTTGAGTGCTGTGTACTCACGCTCCCAGAGGCCACTGGATGATTAATGATCGCTACACTAGCCTCTCTCTCAGTCATGGGGTTCTAGTATGTATGGAAACATTTCCATAAGAATAAACAAGTTATGCAGTTATCATAATTTGGGTTTCTCAACATGGAAGTAAGGAAGACAATGCTGACATTGCTCAAATTGGGTGTTTCAAGTCCTCTAAAGATATTTAATTATATAATATAATACAATTCCTAAAGAAATGCTGGTGCTGCTCAGAGCTGCCCATAAGGGGAAGAAAGGAGAAACCAGCTGGCTCTTTTCCCAGCCTTTGCTCCCCCATGCAGCACCACAATGAGCACACACAAGGAGTCATTGCTCAGAAGGACCAATTAACCCCCTTAATCAGTGAGTTTCATCCTTGCAAATGCACATAGAAAGAGAACACTTAGTATTTGAAAGAATCTAGCTCTGGCTGCATGTGTTTGAATCTAAATTAATTTTTTTTTTTTTTAATTTACTGTGGTTTGGTGAACTGTACTTCTAACTTGGAGTTGATTACATTTAAAATCCCTCTTTTCTGCAGCTCACTGACAAAATGGTGTGAAGAGTCAAAGGCTGGGAAGTTTGGTGGTCAGGGAAGAGGGAACCTTTCGAGGGCACTGCTGTCCTTTTTGTCACACTATAGCTCCCCAGGCTCTGCCAGGGAACTAGGCTCAATCTTCTCTCAACTCAAATCTGGGTGTTTTGGTCTGTTGATTTTCCATTGTCTGTAACCCAAAGCAACTTCTATTTTTTGGCATGTTTGGAAAGAGCTAAGATTATTTGGTTCACAAGGGAAAACACTCATGTTTACACAGTGTAAGCGGAGCATTATTTTAAGCAGAAGATTAGGTGGTTATTGATATCTACCAGGTCAGTTTTCTTAACCATAAATAAAACTAATGATAATCAGTTAACTTGACACAGTATTGCTCAAAGGAGCATTGGCATTTGATAAATAATTTTCATGTTCTGGAATTTATATTGTAGGTATTACATTTGGAAGTAAAAATGTATGTCTACCACAAAATGCCTAACTTTTAAGCTCCCTCTTGAGAATTCAACATAATTAGAAGGAATGAGTATTTGTTAAATTTCTGAAAATGTTGGCACCACAGGAGGAATTTGAGGCACACTCAAGAATAGATGTCTTGTAAATGCTGTCCTAATTATGTAAAAGAAAAAAATCTGTTCTAGTTTTCAGGTCTGACTTTCATCTGAGAAATAGTTTCCCTGCAGTTCCTCTTTCACATGTGATAATACCTAGCATTTTGGGGGTCACTGATATCCAGTCTTCACCATGTAGTCCTGGGAAATTGCTATATCCATTCTCATTACCCTGCTTACCCTTTCTTCTAGCTTCCATAGTTTTAACAGTCACACACACTAATTGATATTTACCTGATGTACAATGCACTCACATAAAGTGCCCGATTCAGTTTTTTTAACATAGGCACAGCTATGTGTGGCCATTCATTGTCACCAATTTTAGAGCATTCTCACCACCTCAGGAAGAAACCCCCATCCCTTAGCTATGGTCAGTTCCCATTGTCTTGAGCCCAAACCAATCACTAATAAATTTTCTTCTCTTTGTTTGTACAAAGATCTTGGGACTGATTATGATGACACATGCTTGTAATCTCACAGCATAGGAGACAGAAGCAAAAGGATTGCAAATTTGTGGCCTGCTTGAGCTACACAGAGAAATCTTACAAGTTTACCAAAAATAGTAACAAAAAAATCCTGGAGAGGTGAGCGTGTTGATGCTTGTTTGTAATCAAAGTTACTGAGGAGGCTGAGGCAGGCAGATTGTTTGAAGGCCCAGGATTACAAGACCAACCTGGCAGCATAACAAAATCCTGATTCTTTAAAAAAGAAAAAATACCTCAGAAGCTTTTGAGAACCAGCACCCCAATGTGGTCTCTGTCTCCTTTTGCCACTCCCTTTGGTTGAGTTTCACTAGATCTTCATTCTGTCCTTCAGTTAAAACAGTGTACCAGGGCCTGCAGGACCCACTGATGGGGGCAGCCACAGCTAGAGAAGCTGAGGGCAGGGATTAGCCTGCAGTGTCTCAGGTGGACTCACGCCTGCAGTCTAGCTTTTGGAGAATAGCCTAGCCTGGGGACTTGAGACCTGCTGCATGTTCCTCATTTTGTCTCTTATCAGGTTCAAAAACATCTTGTTGACAAGCTCTTCACTGTTCTTTCCCCCTGTGCTTTTCTTTAATTTACATCCCTCTTCTGTTCTGCTCACTTTCAGGAGTTTTCAGTTTTATTCCCTATACTCTTGAAAAGACAAATGCCTAATCCTTCCCCTGGCTTTTGCTGTCAGTCAGCTTGAACATTGGTTGCATCTCAGCCCTAAACTTTACCATTGGTCTTATCTCTTTGGCTTTGTCCTTGGTTTTGAAAGCATAGTGAATCAACCTTATTTATCTTTGCCAAAGGCAATGTCTTAACTACCTTCTAGCAGCATTAATCTGTCAAATCATGCCAAAGATGCAAGGCACTATAGCTTATGGGAATGGAGTCTTCCCCTCTAGCAAAGGGCAGTACTCAATGACATTAAAATCTCAGCTTATGGTCCTGATTGTAGCAGGAGAAAAGTGCATGTGGAGTATTTTGGGGGGAAGCACCACCCTTATCAAAGGTTGGCAGGTCAGCAAACAGAGCATGGTAGAGGAGATTCAGGAAATAAGTTCTGTATAAAATAAGAAGTCAAAGAATTTCAGTGATCTCTGATTTTGCAGCTCAATTCTTGCTTAAAATTACAAAAAAAATGAAAAATTTGTAAGTGGGGTGTGGTGGTGCACACCTGTAATTCTAGCATTCTGGGAGGCTGAAGCTGGAAGACTGCAAGTTCCAGTCCATCCTTGGTGGCCTAATGACTCAGGTAGACCCTGACTCAAACAAACAAACAGCAAAACAAAACACAAAATAAATAAAGGCTAGGGTTGTGAGTGTGACAGACCTGGATCCAAGCCCTCAGCTCACCACCCCCAACACACACACACACACACACACACACACACACACACACACACACAGTTAGAAAGTCTCTATCTAGTGTTTAAACAGGCTTACTCATGCTTCAACTATTCTCCCTCTTAAGCAATCAGGACTGTAAAGACTGGAATGAGCCAGGCGTGGTGGTGAACCTCCACGTCTGCACTCCTGGGAAGGGTGGGAAGATTGGAGGCACGAACCCTGTCTAGGAAACTAGTGAGACACTCAAATATAAAAGATAAAAGACCTGGGAATGCAGATTATGTGCGGGGGCTGGGTTCAATTCCTAGAACTCAAAAAGAAAAGATTCAATCCCCAGAAGCAGGAAAGGAGGAAGGAAGGAAAGAACAAAAGAAACTATACAACCCAGTAAAACTTACGTTTAAGGATCTTTGACTTATTAAGAATTTACTTTATCAATTAATCTAATCCTGTGGTAACTTATAAAACACCATGATTTAATAAACATAAAAATAAACCCAGGTATTTTTATTGAACCTGAACACATCTAGGTAATTTCTATATTCTTCTTTCTAAATTTTTCTGAAAATTTCCTGAAATCTTATTTAATGGCACATACAGTCCTCATAAGGGAAGATCAGCCCTGCCTGGTGTGTTCTTAATTTTCAGAGTCAGAAGAGCGAACCACTCTCCTCACCACCTCAGGGAGGTGACAGGGAGCACGCAGGAGAAGCCAGGCGCTTCCTTGTATTCATCTGGCCATGGGGAGTGTGGGAATTTCCCATGGAACCCATTTTTTTCTTTCCTGATTCATCCCTGAGCGGAAGGCTCTGTATGGCAAAGGTTCCCTGCTCAGTGATGGAGTGCCAGCACGTGGCATTCTTTCTAATGAGCCATAGCCAATGAAAACAGCTTTCTAAAGGAACCCAAGTGCGTTTCTGTCACCACACAGCATAAAAGGAACTTCTTATCAAACCCAAGCATCTCATCATCAGCTGAGCCCACTTTTGCAAGCAGAATGAAATGTGTTTCCACACAAAGGGAAAACCCAATCTGTCCCTGTATTTCCTTGGAGACATGTTGTATAGGATAAAGAAACAAGGGAGACACATATTGGAAAATATTTTCAGGTTTTGGGAACCAAGAAGAGAATACTGAGGGGTTTTATTACACAATAATAATGCATTTTCTAAAGGTATTTCACTTCTGAGGGCTTCCATACAAACACTGGGTAATGTTGTTAATATAGCATGCCAAATATGGTCTTCATGTAGAACAGCACTGACTCTATTATTAGAAAAGGGAATTTACTAGTGGTGTATTTCCATCCTGTGCTGCTAAAGATACGTGGGGTGGACTTGGTAAAGCACAAATGTCCCTCGAGGTGGGCACACGCAAGCTCTAGTGTAGTACAAAGGAACTGAGGAACAATGATGTGCCTTCACAGATTAACTATCATGATGGAGCCAGTGGAAGCAAACCCTAGAAACTGTCAGCAACCCACATGATGTATTCAAGAGTACAGAATAGAAGGAGCCAGGCTTGGTGGTGCACATTTGTAATCCCAACTCCCAAGAGGCTGAGACAGAAGGTTCACAAGTACAAGGCCAGCCTGGGCTATCCTAGTGGGCCCTAGTCACAAGAGAAACAAGAAGGAAAAATGAAAGAAAGGGAAAGGGCAGAAAACAGAAGAATGGAAAGGAAAAGAAAAGAAAACTAAAGAAAAGAAGAGAAAAATAAAAGCAGATGTGTAAATTTCAGGGTTGACCTCCATAAAATTCTCTAAGGGGGTAGTGGGCAACATGGGATATTGACAGCAGAGCAAAGCCAAGTCAGAATGGGATGAAGGATTTCGACACAGCCAAGGTGCCCACCTGTCCTCAGCTCTATGGGCAAGGTGAGTCCGGTGAACCATGGCCTCAGCTCCTCTCAAGCACTCACTGTAAGTTACCCACTGAGAAAAGAAGCAGGGTGGGGAATGAAACTAATCCTTGCATTGAGAGTTGGTTTAAATTATCTAAGGGCTTTGATAATTCTATGTGCCTTTCTTTTGTGAGAAGAACAAATTATACCCAAAGAAAAGCAACTACCATGGCATAAGAGCCTCTTAAGTGAGAAATGCCTGAAAAATGTGCATAGGGGCAGCATGTACCAAGAAGAGAATTGGGAGAGAGGACTGGAGGGCAATGAGGAAAGTTAGGAGAAAGGGCAGTGTGTGCACCCAGCAAACTCAGAGGGCAGAGCTGGGACTGGTGGAAGCTACCTAGGATCTGAAGTTGCTCTGTGGGGCAGAGAGGATGATGCAGGGGAAGGACTTGCAGCAGTAGGGAGGAGAGGAGGTGATAAGGAACCGGGTAGGGAGAGCTGCTAAGAAAACAGCCTCTTAGCAGGTCTCCCGCTTTCACTCTCTCCCCTTCCAGTCTACTCTATGCTCAGGTAGCACCAATTGTCTTCTGAGCATGTTCATTTGCTGATCAGAACACTTATCAGCCAAGGGCTACAGTCATACCTGGTTCTGCGAGGTTTGTTCCCAGGCCCTTACAAGGGACCTGAATCAACAGATGCCAGAGTGCTTTACATAAAATGAAGATGTAGTACCAGCAGGTGTTGTGGGGCAGACCTCTAATTCCAGTGCTCTGGAGATAGAGGCAGGAGGATCTCAAGCTCAAGCCCAGCCTGGACTACAAAGTGAGCTCAAGTCCTGCTTGGACTATATAGAAAAAGCCTGTCTCAAATGGCAAAAGAAGAAGAGGAAGAAAAAGGAGGAGAAAGAGTAGGAGAAATGAGGGTAGAGAAGCCAGGTGTGGCAGTGCACCCTTGTAATACCAGCACCATGGAAGGTTGGGCAAGATAGTTTTGAATTTGAGCTCATCCTGGGAAATTTAGTGATACCTGTTTCAAAATTAAAAAAAAAACAAAACAAAAAAAAAAAAAAAACTAAACAGGCTATAGTTGTGGGGACAGAAGAGACAGGATGCTAGCCCACCACCACAGAGGGACAGTTACTAACACCTTTTGTGCCTTCAGTTTCTTGGGCCCAACATGTGCCGAGGGCCACGACACCCTGCACAGCAACAAGCTCCTTCCCATGTTTCTTCCCAATTGTCCATGACAATGTTCTCAGAGTTGATGCCCACAGGTGTCCTTATTTCCAGCCATGAGGGTCTTCCATGGGGTTCAGAGCAGTGGGCTGTGTCAGATTGGCTTCTTTGATGTATAACTAGTGATAAAATACAGGTGCTCTTGTGAGACAGGCAGTGGAACCTGGCCTAAAGAAAGCCAATCTGGCTGCTGGTTTTGATCATCCCATACCCTTTCATGCTCTTGAAGTATTATAAAAACCTCAGCTTGCAAATTGGTCAAGCAATGGCAGTGACTCATCCACAAGGCTGACACTGGCAAAGGATCTACAAAATGCAGTACAGGATTACAGGATAAACCCTAAGGGGACATGACTGACCTTGTGAGGTACAAAAGTTACATTTCTTGTTATATAAGTCTCACTTTGTTTTGGTCTTAACCATCCAGAGAAAAGTTTAGAAATAAGGTACATAAAGTAAAGCCATATTAATATGCTGAGTTGTGAAAGGCTCAACTCAACAACTTCTCCAGACAACCTGCTATTATTGTGAACTGCTGGACTATGTTGGATTGTATTTATTGCTGAATTCACGCACCCATAGTATTTGGATGCCAATGGAATACCCGTCTCTGACAGGACTAAACAGAAAAAGGGGACACAAAGGAAGAACCATTTTGTATTTGTATAGACAGAATAGTTAGGATAGATATACAGCTACTTTGTATTAATTCACTGAGTAGAAAGATTTGTACTAATAGTATTTGGACAGGATATTCTGTCTGCTTCTTGTACTATGGATAACCACTAAGAAGATAACAGTGTACAATGTATTAATTATTGAAACTGTCCTATTAATCATTTTCATACTGTCTCATTGCTATTTGTGTCTCAATAAAATAATCTCAGCTCAGGGGCCAGGGCTATAGCTCAGTGGCACAGGCAACTGCCTGACAAGCACAAACTCAGCTCTAGAGCAGGAGTTGTGATATATACCTATAATTCTAGCAACTGAGAGGCTTAGGCAGGAGGATTGCTTCAAGTTTGAGGCCATTCTGGGCTATGATTTAGAACCTGTCTCAAAACAAACAAACAAACAATCTCAGCCCTTTCACTCTGATGGCAAGGTCCCCTCCTGGAACTTACACCCTTGTGCCTTACAGCATGGTCAATAAACCCTTGTCTATATTCCTTGACTGTTGGGAAATTCTTTTTCCTCCTGAGGTACCATCCTTGCACATGTGCAAAGACTCTGGGTTCAAGCCCCAGAACCACAAAAACAGACTGAAACAACAACAAAACATAATAAATATAAAATAAAACAGCATAGTATTTGCATATAACATGTACACTCCTTCTTGCATACTTTAATTCAACTATAGATTACTCACTATACCTGATACAATGCAAATGCCACGTGAATAGTTGTTGCAATGTATTGGTAAGGGAATAAAGACCAAAGAAAAACTCTGTTTAGTGCAGACCCAAGTTTCCTCCTGAAGTAGAACCTGCTCATGGGCACGTTCAGACTCATTTTTCTGGTCTTCAGAGCTTTCTATGCTTTTAAACTCACCTTGGAACTCACATAGGGCTTTCACAAACATGGGTGTTAGCCAACTCAGGAGGTGATTATTCCCACTGGAAAGATAGCACAGGCTTGAGAGTTTAGATAATTTGCCCATAAGCAAAGAGCTAATAAAATGGGCTAGTATTTAGTGAGGTAGTGTGGGATAGAATTGGAAATCAGGCTCAGGTTTTCTGACCTCAAATCCACCAGCACTGGCCTCACAGGACTGTCTAAGATTTTTGTGCTTAAGAAAACATCTATTAAGTCTGACTGCAGTCTTCAAATGCTGAAGTGCTGCTCAGGTCAAAGGAGAAGCATCTCTATGAGGCTACAGTCTCCAGGAGGTCAGAGTAAGTCGGTTTTGCCTGTGGGCATAAATGCGCATTCTCAGGCCCATCCCAGAGCTGATGAGTGCCCAGGGTGGGGTCCAGCATCCTTGTCCTAGCAAGCCTTCCTGGTGTCTGCTGCCAGCAGCAGGACATACAGGGATTATCCCTTTGTTGGGCCCTTGTCTTCCAGAAGCTACAGGGGCATTATCAGATCATTAGCAAGTACATAAACCTCCCTTCTCAGAGGAGAGGACAGTTTCTAGTGCTGAGTGAGCAAAGATTTTATCAGGATAAGAAATGTACAGACTTAACTGGCAAGCTCAGGAGTTCTGAGGGTGTGGTCTTACCTGGGAGGCAGGTGTCAAGGGGAGCTTTAACAGGAGAAGGTAAGAAGACAGGGCTTTGAAAGAGAAATTCTTCACGGGTGTCAGAAAGACTCATGGGGAGAAGAGAAAAGATTTATAATGGAATTTTAATTTGGGAAAGCAATGACATTTAAATTTTTTTAAAAGGCTATTTACTGAAAACTGCTGACAACAGGTCTTTGGTAAAAAGGTAAAAAAATCAAGGGAGATTACTCAGTGCAGACAGAAGGTAAAGAAGCCCTAAAGAACAAGGTTAACCCTTTCACCTGTCTAGGCAAGGGCTTGGTCTTGAATGTCTCAGGCCATTTTACTCTGGGAAATCCTAAGAGGAGATCAGCTGTAGACTGTTTTAATTATCCCTAAATGAATGCATTGTTCTAAAGAGAATGCAAATAAATGTAAAGGGCTTCTTATCGCTTCAAGATACAGTATTTTGAATAATGAAAAGTGTTGGCTTTTTGTTTTAGTCTATTTTGCACACAATAACACAAATAGGGAATTTATTCAAAAAATTATCTCCCACAATACAAGAAACTGGGAAGTCAAGCAGCAAATGGTAGATTCTGGGAAGTGCCTTCAGACTGAGTTACTCCATGGCAGAAGGTGGACAGGCAAGAGAACTCCAGCAAGCAAGAGGAGAATAACCTTGCTTTGATAACAACCCCTCCCATTATGCTGGCATTCATCCATTGAGCTGAGCTCCCTAGGAATTAAGTTTCCAACTCAGAGACTTTGGGGGATACACTCAAGCTATACCCTCTTATTTGGAATTTATCCAGAATTAGCTAGCAAAAAGGAGGAAGTCATGTTCAAATCCTGTCCAGCCCTAGTGGTTTTCTGCTTCAGTTGATGCACTTTACTAGATCCAGGAGCCTTCTGGATCAACTTCATTTGATGGTTGACATCACAACCTGCACTTTGTGGAAAATCCAGCCTTTATCCTGGTCTTCCTATGCTTTCTGGGTTCCTGTTCTCCTAGTCAACCTTGCTGCCCTTGGTCACTTGATTTCTAGATATTTCTTTGACCTCTGGCAGCTCAAAACTTAGAATACAGAGCTATTGCCAGTACCACACCTGGGTGCGTCTTCATGTCTCCCTCTCCCCCAGACACTATTAACTAGGCTCCTGCAGGAAGGGGTGTTTAGTAAGGAAATTGGCTAGATCAGGGTGGGGGACAGGACAACCCAGAATTGGCTGCTACTTAATTTAATGTTATACTGAAACACCTATCAATGAAATATAATGTCTGGAAATTGCTTGAAAATAACCAGGCACAGAAGGGTGAGTACATCTGTTCATTAAACAAGATGGACTAGAAGTTAATAACTTTTGGAGCTCAGAATGGTCAACCGGGAGTCATTGTGCGAGTGGCTGAGTTACTTATTTCTCATCACTGAGATAAAATGCCTCAAGCCCAAAATTAAGGCAGGAATGTCTGCTCACTTTTATATGTGTTTGAAATTTCCCGCAGTAAGACATTTTTTGAAATGTGGATGCCAGAATAGTACTGTGCTAAAAACCCTCAGCCATCCCTAGCATGGGCAATTTCTCTCTGGCCCTCTTTCCTTTCTGCTTATTTAATTCTTCCTTCCCCTCATCTCTGATTCTTTGTCTCTTTGTGTGATCCACTAAATCTTGTCTTCCCTACTTAAGTGGAACATTATAGAAGATAAGCATGTGTAAACACATGGCTCTCTTCCTAATGAAGATAAGCAATTCAATGCTCCTTTGTCTCATCTTCCCCTTAGCCTATGCTGGAAGAGCAGTCTTTTATAACAGACTATACCTGTTAAGTTGTATTTGTGAACAAAAAGAGTTCTCCTGAAGAAGTCTGCCTTCCTCCTAGACTATCTTGGCTTTGCAGACATTAGAACTCTCACTTTTATTTACCTCAGAGTAGAAAGGAAAAGGTGAAGGTTAAACATTTCTTAAGATCCCATGAAAAAGAATTGGGTCTTCATCTAGAACCTTCTGTCAGGAGAATTCTCCTATGAGAGTCACATCTTGATAACCACTTTTAGAAGAAAAGAATAGGGAATCCTGTCACCCATTAAATCTCTGTTTTCTGTGTATTCCTCTTCCTTTACACTGTCCTCTGACTCCTTTTACCAGAACTTTTGGCAAGAAACATGTTGACTCATGACGTATTATCACTTCCTTCCTCTGGCTGACTTCCAGTAGAGATGCTAATGAGTTGTCAGGTGATGAGAGGTAGGGGAAAAAAGGAGAAGAAGCAGAAGAAGAGGAAGGGCTCTCTGTGCTTCAGAAATCATCTCAGAGCTAATGATCTGGAACCAAGAGTGACAAAGTGAGACCTCACTGACAGCATTAAAGTGGATGAGGTGACAGCTCCTACTTTCCATCAGGAAATCATTGTTTCCTTTGAAGTACAGATTAAACAGCACCTGTCTGCATGAGTAGAAGACATAGCAGGCACAGGAATGATCTGTTTGTCTTGGGGGTTCATCCCAGATCTGTTGCAGAGACTCTGAAAGGAAGCATAAGCCATCTCATCCTGGTTTCCTTGCCTCAGACAGTGGGCACTTACGTTGGGAACGTGCAGGGAAATGGCCTCTTTCCTTCAATGGCCACTTCCCTCCAAGGGCTGGAAAGTCATGCAGAAAGCGCATGCCAAACCTATCTCGAACGTGGGAAAATGCTTTCCTGGAAGCCAAGGGTAGCCAGTGATGGAATACCTAAAGAACTGTACTACATTACTCCAGTCTTGTCAGTTCCAGGTGAGAGAATGACCATGGATCGGAGAAGGGTGGTGAGGATGGAATCCGCTACCTTTTATAAGCCATAGAAATAGGTCAGCCTGACAAAATATGGGCATTACATTGGAATTTCAGATCAACCACAAACACATTTTTAGCATGGCTATGCCCCAAATTTTGCAGAAGATACACATATACTAAAAAAAAAAGTTCATTCTTTATCTGAAATTCAGTTTTAACTAGGTCTCCATTTTTTATTTGTTAGCAGTCCTGGAGTCAGTCTCTGTAGCAGCCCAGTCAGGCAGACCTTTTACTACCTCGTGAATGTGACAAGTGGTCATGGAGCCCTGTCAGCATGGCAGACACAGTGACGATGGAGAGTAAGCTGCATCCTGACCCACTTTAACTGGAAAACACCTCTTCTTTTCTTCCTTAGGGAATGTTGTTAAAACAATAGTTTAGCTAGGAAAATAATTCCCATCCAAAGGCCTTTTATTACATAGTACATGCTCTGTGGAGAGACAGACTCTCTAGGGTTCAGAAATTCTTTGTTCTTTTGCTTCTGATGCCTTTTAAAATTGTATTTTTTAATGAAGGAAAACCTCAGATGTGTATTAAAGAGGAAAGTGCAGTCAGAGAGCATCCACATACCCATCACCTAAGCTCATCAGCCTGAAATTTACCATCAATTCTGCCTCATCCACGCCACCCATGAGTCCATCCCAGCCTGTTACTTTGAAAAAAGTTATTGAACACAGTAATTTTATTGCTTCGTAACTTAATGTCTTTTCCCGTACCTTCTTTATTTCAGTAATGGAATTGTATGGATGGTGGCTGCCCTAAATCTTGCATTCACTGCTCTGGGTTTTCATAGTTCTCTAGTTGCCTACCTTCGCAGTATGAAATCCCCAAACCTACATTTTCCCCCGCAATTAATACACGAGGCTTTAATTTTGGAACCAGACCTGTTCAGCAAAACTTTGGGTCCTGAGCTTGGCGGTGACAGGGGCTCAGAAAGCTTGCTACCAGGGAGCCCTACTGTGGGACTGGTGTGTCTACAGGAAGTCAAGATGGTAACTAAGTGGGCAAAGTACTCCCCCATTCCTCCAACAGAGCTTCACTTTGCGCATGCATGGTTCACTGGACCAGGGCCACACATGTCCCCCCAGAAGAGCAGGAACATGTGTTTAAATTCCTCCCCAATTCTACCTGCACAGAAAGACAGTGCACCACTCTCTGACTTTGTTGTGTTGGTCTGTCACATGGTGTGGTGCCATGTGACATCTGCAAGCTCTAGGAGGACTCTATTTACTGCATACCTCAGAAAATACTTTCCTTGGTACCTCAGTTAGTGAAGATTCCACTGATGTTAAGTAATTTGACCAATAAAAAAGATGGTCACGTTTACCTTTGAAAGATGTAAAGAAAGAACCAAGCGTGCTGATGCTCCTCTGTAATCCCAGCACTCTGGGAGGCCAAGGCAGGAGAATTGCAAGTCCAAGCTCTGCCTCGGCAATCTCGCAACCTGATGAAATCCTGTCTCAAAACTAAGAACTACAAAAGAGCAGAGGATGCATGATGTCCCTTTTTCAATCCCGTGTGTGTGTGTGCACGCATGTGTGTGTGCACTCAGGTGTGTGGTTAGGGTGGAGGGCGTCTGAGAGAGAATTGCTCCAGCCACTCAGAAGGTTATGATTCCTGTGAATTTGATAGTTCGCTTCACACTTCAACCTTATGAGACTGACTCAAGGCAGAGGGTTTCAAAACAGTACTCCCACAACCCCAGTAACAGCATGGGAGTCACCTAGAAACTTGTAAATTCAAATTCTTGGGCTCAGTTCCAAGACCTAATGAATCAGAAATGTTGTGGCTAGAGTGCAGCAGTGAGTATTTAATAAGCTTTAGAGCTGGCATAAGCTGAGCAGGTATAGCCTGCCTCCTGCTCGTATTTATAGATAAAGTTTTATTGGGACACAACCCAATCCATAATTTATATGTTGTTTCTGTCTGCTTTTAGACCCGAGTAACTGTGACTGTAGGAACTGCAAGCCTGATTTACTGCCTGTCCATTTAGACAAGTTTGCCGAACTCTGATTTAGATTCACTCTAAATGAAGAGTCATTAGAAATTGGAAGATGAGGCAGCAGGAGGGACGCAGGAATGCTTGGCATGAATTTACAATGAAATACAGCTGCTGGGATTGGTTTTCATGAAAGGCAATCTCCCTTTAGCTGGCAATCTCTGAGATGCATAATAGCTGGCTATTTCCTATCCATGGCAATCTAATATCATACACTCCTTCTTGATTAAAATACTTTTTTAAAAAGTGCACATAGGGCTGGCCAGATAGCTCAGCAGACTAAAGTGCCTGCTTAGGCAGAGCATGCAGAGCACAGTGGCTGGGGTTCAATCCCGGGCCTGCTGTGTCAACCCTGCCCTCGGGATGCACTGAGATGGCGATTGAGACTGGGAGTGATAGCATGCCTATAATCCCAGTGCTGGGGAGGCTGAAAACAAGAGAGTCACTAAGAGTTCAGTCTACATGGTGAGACCCTGTACACCCTGTAGACCTTGTCCTAAATTTAAAAAAAGTGTTTGTGTGTGCCTGTGTGCGTGTGTGTGTCCAGATAACAATCTCTTAAACAATCTGAACCAATCATAGGAAAGGGAGCAAGGACTAACTCTGCCTTAATATTAAGGGAACAGCTTCTATCCCTGTCCAGCCCCACATTTGTTTATCTGTGTTGCTGGGGGAATTTCCCAGGAATTCTGGAGTTGCCAGAGGTTCTGATGGTGTGGCTGGGTGAACTTGAGACAGACAGGAGAGAGCAAACTTCACAACCAAGCGCAGACCGTGGCCCCTGAGCCACACCATGTGTCTTTGCTGAGCTTTTTGCTTGAAGAAGAGGCAGCCACACAGGGAAGGCTCCCCTGTATCTCGGCTCCTCTCTGAGGACACTTTGGGAGTGGGACCTCTGTTCCAGGGAACCCTGGTGTTGGGCTACTGTTTTCATCCCTGGCCATCAGTTGTCTAACCTGTGAAACACTGGGGTCAGATCAGATGACTGCTAAGGTTTTTCTAGCTCTGATTATGTAAGAATTTCTTAGTAAGTGGTCGGATGCTTTTTCTTGCACTGATAATAATTTCCAACAGTCTTCTTAGAAATTATGGGTCTTCAAGGAAGAAGGGAATAACCATTCTTACACAATGCTAGGTGGTAACTTCTCTCAGAAGCTGTAAGAATAATGCATTTACTTTGGTCCAACAATTCTACTTTTAAGAAATCCTTGTAAGAAAGATAAAGAAGGATACGTTGAATGATATAGGAACAAGCATGTTGGTTTTACCACATGCAAAGAAAATTTAGAAGAAGCCTAATTGTCCCACAGAATCAATTTGGTTGAATAAACTATGGTAGAGAGTTCGCATATTATGGACTAGTACATGGCCATTAAAATCATGTTGTAAAAGAACCACTATTGATGTGGATCAATTCTCCTACTATTAAGGGCACAAAATAGCTTCAAAGCTTCATTTACTGCATTCTGTTTTCTGAAATGGACTTATATTACCTGTTAGGTATATGATTATACTACAAGGGAGCATGAGAAAATTCACAAAATGGTTACTGTGAGCTGGTGGAATGATGAGCAGCTTTGATCTTCTTGTCAGTTTTATTTTTAATTTTGCTCCAATTTTCTAGGCTGGACTCAGCTTGTGATCTACCTGCCTCCACCTTTCAGAATGTTGGCATTACAGCCATGGGCACCACACCTCGGTAACTGTACCTATTTTAAAACACATATACACATGTATGTCTCAGTTTTGAGGGGAAACAAAACATTTAAATGGATACATTTGCCAGGTTTGGTGGTACATGCCTATAATCCCTGCATTTGGGAAGCAGAGGCAAGAGGATTGTTTCAAGTTCGAGACCAGCCTGGGCTACAAAGTGAGTACAAGATCCTGCCTCAAAAAGACAATCCAAAACAACAACAACAACAACAAATGGATACATTTGAATACCTCCCTTTGACTCCATAGGGTACAAACCTCCTACCATGCAGTTGGATAGGGCATCAGCCTCCCTACCCACAAGGCACACAGGTTGTTCTACTTTTGCAAATAGATATGCAAGGAGACATGACTGGTAATAGGGTTTCTTGTTTTTTCCTTCATTTCCTGAGCAGGACGACTATCATGTTTGCCTGGGATGGGGGAATTTCCTAGAATACTGTGTGAGACTTTTAATGTTCACTGGAAAACAAAAATCCTAGGTGGACCAAGATCACCTGATCCCATTCCTGGCCAGCTGGGAAAGAATGGCTAGTGTTGACTCACTCTGAGTTACGTGCCCTCCTGAGAGGCTTCCTGAGAAACTGCCTTTGACCTTTGGCCAGTGCAGTGGCCCTGGGTTTGACTGTGAGCTCAGAAGGGTGGTGTCAGCTCTGCAGAGGGGCTCTGGGATACCGAAGGAAGCAGGAGCCCTCCCAAGAGGCCCTTCCTTCCCTTCTCTGTGTCCAGCTCACTGCATGCACTTAACCTGCGTGTGAGCCACAGGAAGTAACACGACATCCAGTGTTACTTGAATAATTCAGGCCAAATTGGCTAGTCAAGGTATTAATTTCTCTATATTATTATGAAACATTGAACTAACTGATGTTGCTGAAGTTGCATTCATTGCATTTCTTGAGCCCAACAGCGCCCATTCCATTATTTTACTTAGCGTCCTTTTACTTATACAAAGTGAAAGAGGAAAGCAGTGAGGTCAGAGCAGGGTTCAGCAAACCACAGCTGCTGGTGGAATGAAATCTGATGTGTGATGCAAGCGGAAGTCTGTGTAAGCTGCTGGGAGATAAACAGGGAAGGTGTTCAGTGCTGCCCAAGAGCACCTTGGTAGGGGGTAGGAGCAAACCCACACACTGCCAGCTCAACACCTTGGAGTTGTGCTTGCACCTTGTTGCCATCAGCTTTGTTCAGGAGGACCGCCTTACACACACCCCATCCCCCATCAGGGCACTGCCATGGGCAAGTTCAGGAAATCTGCAGTATTGCTCACAAACACATCATCCCCTTTGAATCATAATCTGTTAGCAGCCTCTGCCAGGGACGTGAGGGTGAGCGTGTCCACGGAAGCAGCCACGCTCATCTGGCTAGGTCACGGGAGGGTGATCAGGCTCCCCAGGTGCCCCTGTCTGCTTTCCCCCATGGCAGCCTTGTGTGACACCCTGGGCTCGCACAGTGAGTAGCCTGGCTGTACAGTCAGGGCACATCCGCCGTTCCCTGACTGAGGGTCACCTGGCAAATTCTTTGTCATTGATGCACTTCCTCACATGGACACTGAGAGGAATGTGGCTCCCACTCGCTCTCAGCCTCCCCTCTTGCTGGGTAGGGAGGCTGAGCTTCTTGCCTGTGCGTGTGGTTGTCTGTGCTGCCTACAGGCTGAGTGAGGTCAACCCAGTGTGCTCCAGACTCTTCTCGCCATCATGGCCGGCGCCTTTCAGCTTGGAGCAGGGATCTTTTTCAGCAAAGAACTTTAGACTGTCTGTTCTGAGAAAGGCTTTAACTCAGGGCTTTGTGGACTGTGTCCACTAGCTCTTCTCTGTGGTCATGCAGCTGTGGCTGATTGTGGGGAGGCGTGGCCAAGAGAGGGTAGTGCTTATTATGGTGGGGGAAGTGGTGGACAGAAAACCCTGCCTCTGAGCGCAGACTCCTGCTTCTACTTCCAGAGCTCCACTGAGTTCAGGTTTTCTTTCCTGGTCACTTTTTCTGTCCTGCCATAGAGAGCCCACTTCACCTACCCCTTTGTTGTTCTTCCTATTCCTGAGTCCCAGGGATCTTTGCTGTCTGTCAGAAGAATGAGACTGAAGAGCCTTGGCACAGGAACAAGGCTTTTATTCTTATGCTAGAGCACAAGGGAAAAGCCACAAGGGGAGGCAGCAGCAGAGCCCCCAGCTGACCCAAACAAAGGGCCAGGTGTTGCAGCTCTGATGGCATCTGCCAGGCAGGCAGGGAGCTGAGCTCTTGATGTCATCATGGGGCGGGGGGGGTCAGTTGTGCTTCACTCTTCTGTATTTCTCCTCTTCCGGAGACATGTGTCATTACCATCATTTTTTTTTTTTTTTCTTTTTCTGTACCGGTGATTGAACTCAGGACCTTGCACTTGCCAGGCAGGTACTTATTCTACTGAGCTATCTCTCTACCCACTACCATCTTTTAAACCTAATTTTATTAGTAGTACACATTTGCAGTACATAATGATTATGTTCCTCATGGGAGTTGGTACAGGCACCTAACATGTCCTAGTTCTTTGTACCTGCCCTTCCCTTCCTCCCTTTCTCACTCCATCCCTTGGTCCCCTTCCCACTTAATTTTAGTGATCCTTGTTTATAGCCTTGCAGGTTGGTACAGCTTTTAAGCCCCAGTTTTCCAGTATGTAAAGTTGAGAGCAAGCCCAGCCACCTCATCTTCACCAGCAACCAGGATGGCAAGGTTTGGGGGCCAATAGAGTGTCTGCAGTTTTCTTTCTTTCTTTTTTTTTTAAAATAGCAATGGGGAAAACAGAGTACTCAGGTAGAGACATCCACCCAGCTTTTCAATGAAGATATAAGAGGTCCAGTGGCACAGGCTCAGGGATTTGGGCACCTTTTCCCAGGGCAGTGTGAATGCTCTGGACTTGAACATGAGACAGGTTCCCTGAAGTCACCCAGGAGAGCGGCTCCTGGCTTGACTGATGGCCAAACCCGTGTGCTACTTCCTAAGGAAGGATGAATAGCAGCGCGATGAGCTCAGAGCCTGCCCTGTACAGAGTTAGCACCGGCCTCCTGCTGCATCACGTTTCCTACGTGACTGTGTAGCAGAGGGAGGTGCGCCAAGGAGGTGCACACCCCGCCTACTCCCAGTGAGCAAACCTCATCTGGGGGCCCAGAGCTCTTGTTTAACCTGGTTTTACAGAAACACAAGGCTTCATCCTTGTCTTCATATTTTGCAAGACAAAGAAGGAGGGGGAGGAGCTGAGGTGAGCTCCGCTGTGCTTAGCCACTTGACTGGTGAGAGGGCATATGGATGCTGACTTGAGCAGGACAGCCTGCACAGACTCAGTATTTCTGGTTCTAAGAGCTTGCTGTGGTTTGAATGTGGTCCCCAATGTTGTGTGTTAGAAACTTAATCTCCCATGCGGCAGTGTTGAGAGGTGGAGCCTTTTAAGGGCTGGTGCTTGCAAGGACTGTGCCCTTATCAGCGGATTCATATCATGAGAGTGATTATGAAAGTTGGTTTGGTATCAAGAGAACAGCTTCCTGATAAAAGGGTGAATTTGACCTCCACTTCTCCCTATTGTGTTTTTCATTCTCCAGCCTTCCACTGTGGAAGGATTTAGCATGACTGATTTAGATGAGAGTCTCTCAATCTTGGACTCTCAGGCCTCCAGAACCCATAAGAAATAAGCCTGTGTTCTTCATAAATGACATAGTATCAGGGTTTGTGTTACTAAGTTGAGGCCAGCCCAAGAAAACAGCAGCATAGATGAGGCTGTGCACTAAGGAATGTCACTATAGCCATTACTTCTTGCAGTAAAATTTGAGGGACATTTGCATGACCAAAAGTAAGAAATATACATATGAGCGTACCCAGAGGATGGACCTATGCAGTTGATAATGATGATGTTTTAGATATGTTTATTTAAAAACTACATACATAATGTTAAATGTTTAGGCCAAAAGAGGAGAGTAAAAAAGAAATCTCCCTCTTGCCTGAGCCTTCATCCTTACCTGGACAGAGGATTATTGTCATCAGTCATAGATTGTGCATTAGAGAAGAGATCAGTGAAATATGAATATAGTCCCCAAGTAATTGTAGGTGCAAAAGGCACAAGGCACAAAAACTAACCTTTCAGTATAACTGCAAGTTGAAGGGTGTGTAAATGTGGGTAAGATAGCAAAGAAATATGCCAAACTGGTTCTAAGTGGTTTCTCTCTGTTTTCTATGGTTTTTAAAATACACTGATTATTTAACTCAAAGCTCCCCCAACCTCTTTTTTCCCCTGAGAAAGGACCTCACTAAGTTGCTAAGTTTCCCAGGATAGTGTGGAATTTGAGGGCCAGTTGCCTCAGCCACCCGGCCCAGCTCCATAATCCCCTCCTGCTTTCCTTTCTTTTTCTTTTCCATCTTCCTCTCTTTTTTCCCCTTCCCTTGTTTTTCTTTTTCCCTCCTTTTCTTCTGTCCCTCTCACTCCCTTCCTCCTCCTCCTGCCTCTTCCTAAGTCCAGGCTGGACTTGAACTCACTCTGTAGCCCAGGCTCCTCAGAGTTGCAGATAGCTTGCTGGCTCACCATGTGAGTCCTGAGACTGCAAGTGGGCATCCTGCCCAGCATTAAACATTTTAGCATGTGTAACATTACTTCATAATACTTAGCATGTAGGGAGCTCAAAACTCCATCCAGGTTCAGAATTTAACAAAGAGCACAAATTATCTTTTTCAAATACATGATTTTTCAAAACTTAAAGAATTTTCCTATTTACATATGTGTGTGTTCCCTTTTCTCTGCATCTGAGAGTCTAAAATACATTACAGGCTAATTGCATACTATTATTGGAGAGTACCCAGAAAGTGAATTTTATCTCTTTACAAACCCCTTTTCCGCCTCCCACAAAATCACAGCGTGCACAAATGTTAGAAGACAGCCCAGTAAGACAGTTAGAGTTCTTGCTAGTATTTGGTGGTCTTGTGCTCAAATAAAAATGTTCCTGTTATTTTACATTTGTATGCCAAATGCTGAAGTTTGAACTTTGCCTTTCTATAAATGAATCCATCAGAGAAAATAAATTTGACAGTGGTTGTTAGGTCAAGGTCTGATGTTATGAGAGTTTTCAAAAGAATCCCAAGAGAACATATTTATCTTGTTAGTGTATAACAGCACTTAGGAACTCATTGTCACAAATTTCCAAAAAAGTTAAATATATTAGGAGTCAAATACAAATCTCTGGATTTACAATGATATTTCTGCATCTATATACAGGTTTTAAAGAGATAGACATTCTCAAATACTCTGAAATGTACCCAGGGGCAAAATGCTAATTTATCTGTGTTGGAAAGAGCTCCCTGCACTAATGTTGATGTGTATATTATTATTTTTTAAACTTGTTTTTTCAGTACTAGGGATGGAACCTAGGACCTTTGCACTGAGCTGAATATACAACCCTCTTTTTTATTTTGACATAGAGTCTCACTAAGTCACTCAGTTGTCCAGGCTGGGCTCAAATTTGTGGTACTCCTGCCTCTGCCTCTGAGAGTGCTGGGATTATAGCTGTGGATCACCATGCCTGGGTGAGTAGCAGTTTCAATGTTTGAATCATTACAGTGATATGGAAACCCTTATTGGAGAGGGGTTGGAAGGGTGATATTTCTTTCTCACTGTATCTGGAATCTTCCTTCATGCTCTGTGGTATTGATGGCCAGGGCTTAGGCTCACCTCTGAAAGTGGGGTGGGACACACACACACACACACACACACACACATACCCTCTTTATGTCCACAGATTGATTAAGTAGGTGATGATATTCATAATGACCTGAATTAAGATCTGTTCTTGCTATGGATAAATAGACTCAGGATGACTTCACCACAACTTACTGGGAACCAAATGAACTACTTTTTTCCTTTGGTCCTTCCCACATGCATCAACCTGTCCTAATAAATATGACAGTGGTGAGCTGACAGTGCAGAGAGCAATAAGGAACGAGGCCTGTGGGCAGTGTTCTGTCACAGTGACTAGATTCTAATGTCTCCTTCCTCAAACTCTGATGAGTTACAGATTTATAGATGAATTTTTTCTTAGCTTGCTATGGTTGCTTACTCTAACAAGAGTAAGCTGCTTAAGCAGCAGAGTTTCACAGGTCTGGAGGCTGGAAGTCTGAGAACAAGGCTCTGGCTATGTTGGTTCCTTCTAAGCACCATAAAGGAGCATCTATCTCAGCTTTCTCTCCTGGTTTCTGGTGGTTTGCTAATGTAGCAGTCCTTGCTGCTCTTAGATTATTGGATCTAGCACTCTAATCCTGCCCTTGTGTTTGTGTTCACATGTTGTTTTCTGTCTGTGTGTCTCCAAGTTTCTTCCTTTTATAAGGACATCAGTCATACCATGAGAGAGGCCCACCCTATCCCTGGATGACCTCATCTGAAGTAATGATAATTGCAAGATCTCTGTTTCCACATAAGTCACATTCTGGAGAACTGGGGGTTGAAACTTTGATTTTGAATGAACATAATTCAATTCATAAAAATATGTACACAGATATGTGATTGAATGTGCATGACTTTTTTGAGAGGAGATAAACACAATTGAAGCTTAGCGTGACCTTCTATGGACACTGATTGGCAGATGGAATCTTATTTGGATCCTATAGGAAGTTTCTGAAAAACACATGTGCTCTGCAAATTACAACATTTACGTATAATGCATATTTGTGGCATTGCCTTGCGTTTGATAGCAGAATGTTGTATCATGCATCCATGTCATTTTTGGACAATAATATATTACTATATATGCATGCAACCAGCATATGGGTCAATTGAAAAGCATATGAAACGTGGTTTGTGATTTCTCAGAAGTTCTTCCCTTTTCCAAGTCCCATAATCATTTACTTTTTCATTGTGGTTTAGAAACTTATTTCCCACTAGTTTCACTTTGGGTGACCGTGCATTGTCAGAGCAGACACTCACACTCTGGGTCTTGTGTGTGATGGCATGGGATCCTCATGCTTGGCAATTTATTTTTTATTTCTTTAAAAAATAGAATAAAAAAAATCATTAGAAGATACAGAATTTCATTCAACAAATATAATAGAAATTCAACAATCATTGATACACTGTCTATTATTGTCTTCAAATTAGTTTTCCAGAGATAATATTCATAGTGGGTTTTGGGGTTTGCCCTATCTTGAGCTGAGGAAGCACAGTGCCTGTGTCACCGTGGAACAGTGAGTTTGCCCTGCTAGAGCTAAAGGTTACTAATTTCATCTGTTTTTTGGCATACTTCACAGAGACACCAGTGGATACTGGTGGCTAATACATGTTTCCTGGTACCCACTTATTCGGAGAACTTGGGGGGCCTCTTGCC
This sequence comes from Ctenomys sociabilis, assembly GCA_004027165.1. Taxonomy (NCBI): domain Eukaryota; kingdom Metazoa; phylum Chordata; class Mammalia; order Rodentia; family Ctenomyidae; genus Ctenomys; species Ctenomys sociabilis. Next base: position 30,504 of record PVKA01003238.1, read on the forward strand.
AAGGGCTAGAAAATACTACATCTGCTGTAGAGAACCAAGCAATGCTTAAAGAAACAGCATAAATGCTTCAGTGTTGTAAAGCATGTCATCTACCAGGAAATAATTGTTGAATTTATGAGGACGCCAAGGACAAGATGAAAAGGCTCAGCATCTACAAAAAATAGTGTTTGTAAAACAGCTTAAGACTTTAAGAATAATTATTGTGTCAAAGGAAAAGGTAGTTAGTTTTAAGAGAAGATAATGTGTTAGAATGTTGTGTATAATTCAAATGTAGGAGAAAAAACTATTCATGTTTTTGTCTTGGTACCTTACACACTCATCACCTGGCTTTAGCAGTTACTAATAATTTTTATAAGGAATCAGTAATGATGACAATAGCACTTTACTAGAGAATATGGCAAATACAAGGTATGACCTGAAGGAAAAAAGATTAGCTGGGCATTTCTCAACAAGCTCCAGTTCTTAAAATATTAGCATAGTATAAGATGGATTTTGAGGATGGCTGTGGACTCTCATAGCTGATCCAAGCGGCCCAGAGTATCCTCAAGGGGCAGAAAACCCCACTCCTGTTCTCAGTGTTGACTTGGGCAATATTCCAGGCGCCTCTCTGCGAGATGTAGGGATTGATATTTGCCTAGCCATCCCCTCCCTGCGACCGCTGTAAGCATCGAGTCTCATACTTTTCACTCTGAACCTCTTTGATGAGGGTACAGCCCTCCCAAACATCTGCCCTACCTGTTTGCTCTGCCCACAGGGAGAGAGCTTGGCTTTGTTCCCTCTCACTCTCTGTGTCTAGAGGTTTGATGGATGATGAGTTTCCAGTAACCCAACTGCTCAGAATGAAGATTACATCTCCGTGTCTCTGTGTGCTGATTGGGGGACGCAAATCTGTTTCTCATTATTTCATCTGTTTTACAACATGAGTGCTTGATGGGGTTCATCACTTTGGGGATTACAAGATATTTCATCTCATATAGAATTCAGCTTTTCCCCAATATTTAACAATGGCAGTCTGTCTGAAGACAGGAAACCCCGAAGTGTTTTGCTAAATTTAAGGGTTCATTTGAATATTAAGGTTTGAGAGATATTCCTCTTTCCAAAAACTATTTCGTATTTACTGTGTATCTGCCTTATAGGGAGAAAGGTACCTCAAATGGAATTCAAAGATAATTAATTCCCATCATGGCACCATGGAAAGAGCGCAGGCGTTGGAACAGGAGGTCTGGTTTTGAGGTCATCGCTTTCTTTACTGACTGTTGCTTAGCTAGCGACTTGTGAAAGGTGATTTACATTGCTGGGCCCACTTGGCATCATCTGTCAGAATAATATAAGTGGATTTCTCCAGAATGTGTGAAGATTACATGGGATGTGGAATGAAAGCACCTGGTGTATTATAAGTGTCCAATAACAAGTACCTCTTCGTACCATTCCAAAGATTTTCAAGATAGAAAAATCTCACTACATTACCCAGGTTGGCCCCAAACTCCTGGGCTCTAGAGATCATCCTATCTTGGTCTCCTGACTTGCTGGCACTATGGGTATGTGCCAACCTGTGCTGCACAGTGGTGATGAGTACTGTGAACACAGGAGCTGTGCTGCAGGACGCCCGAAATTATGGAATGCATATTCATAACAGAGCATAGTTTTTTCAAGGACCTTCTAGAGGGGGCAAGGAGAAGAGTTGACCTCAGCTGGGGGCAAGTCACTTGGCCTAATTAAAGAAACATGAATGAGCCCCATGAATCAGCTCTAGGGCACTGGGTCATTTATAATATGGAAATCATTGTAACCCTGGCTTTCGTCATAGAACTCGCTTGGAGAGCAGGTGAGATAGTGTCAGTGAACATGCTGAGTAAACTTGAGGCACTGTCTAAATGCACTCCTGTGGGCTTGTGCAGATGGGACATTTGCTCTGTGCCATTCATGAGGTTCCAATACAAATGGTCCATTCCCAGGCATTCAAGAGAGCAAACACCTTCTATTTGGTTTTAACACTGAATGGAAAGTAAATAGTACCTTTTCAGCTGCTTTGCTTCCTCTCTTCTCCCTTCAAAACAAAAGCCAGGCCCTCTAAGTGCTTCCTGCTGAGTTTGTAAAGAGGTGCTGGATTACAAATGGAGCCCCAGCTCCCAGGACCAGAGATGGGGAAGGGGAAGCATCAGAACAAGGGTGTCTAAGGACACCTGAGCTTGTGCCTCTGAGTCCTAAGACAGGACCAAATACACGAGGCCATTCTTTCTCTCCCAAAGGGCTAATCCCAAGAGGAGCACCAGGAGAGCTCTGGAAGTGGTGCTGCTGGCCACGGCAGGGGTCAGGGCTGAAGGGCACGGAGGGAGCACGGTGTCCTGGAGCTGGCCCCAGACCTGGTTCAGCGAGTTCATGCTGATGGAATATTTATTTCACCATAGCTTTGAGAAGAGTCTCATGCTCTAGGGGTCTCTAAGTTGTACCCTTGAGCTGTTCCCTGCTTTCCTTCTCTTGCCTTTGTCCACTGGCTTTCCTAGTAATAGTGTTTTATTCCTCTCAAAAGCTCACTCCATGCCACAAAAGCCGCAGCTGTGGTGGGAGGTGAAGCTTTTCCCTGCTTCTCCCTCCTGGGTCCCACACCAACCACAGGCTGCCCTATCTTTACCTCTGCTACTCTAACCTCTCCCATTTCCTCCAAATAGGATGAAGAGGGCCTAAACAGATACGGCCTCTCCTCAGAAAGACTGCCCTGAATAAGTAAAGTTAGGAAGAATGGAAAGCAGGAAGAAAGAAAGAAAGAATCTCTACCTAATGCATCAGAAAGAGTGCGAACTTTCTTTTGAAAACAAATCTATTGCAGAATTTTAAAATTAAACGTTTGCAGCTTTCTTGAGGCATAATTGCCATATAATAAACCACACATTTAAGATATATAATTGATAAGTTTTGACATCTTTATACTGCCATAAAACCATCACCATAATATAGCAAATTCCTTTGACCAGTTTTTATTGCTATAATAGAAGCCTGCAGACCAGGTAAATTATAAACAATGGAGGCTCCTTTGGCCCATGGTTCTGGAGGCTGCAATGGCTGAGAGTACAGCACTGGCAGCCGGCGAGTGCCTTTGTTGTGCTTTATAATGTGGCAGAAGGGCAAGCGTAGAGGCAGAGAGGAAATTGGCCTCACTTGTCTTTTTTCTTAGGCACTTACTCCCATGTAATGACACCAATCCGTTCACAAGGGAGGAGCCCTGTTGACCTCATAGCTGCCCCCCAAGGCTGTTATAGGAACAATTAAATTTCAACATAAGTTTCAGAGGAGACATTCAAATACAGCATTGAACATATTCATGAACCCTAAGGAGTTCCACTTTCTTTCCTTTTTTTGTTGTGGCTTTTTGAAATAGGGTCTGACTATGAAGTTCAGACTGGCCTTGAGCTTACTTTGTAGTCCAGCCTGATCTCAAATTTGCAATGATCCTCCTGACTCAGCCTCCCAAGTGCTGGGGTTACAGGTGTGCACCACCACACCTGGCTCTAAGGATTTCTTGTGCTCACACTTTCTCTCCTCCAAAACAAAAATGGCTCTGCAAACTACAGATTTGTTTGAATTCTCTAGACTTTTTTTTTTTTTTTTTTCCAGAACCAGGGATTGAACTCAGTCCCTTGCACTTGCTGGGGAAGTGCTTATTCATCTGCCCAGCCCTGAATTCTCTAGACTTTGATATCTATATTTTTTTCTGTGTGGATTCTCTGTCCTGACATACTCTCTGGAGATTGTAGCCAGCATCAGTAGATAACATGCTTCACTGCTGAGTGCCAGTACTACCCCATTGCAGGGTCTAACAGCTTACTTATTCATTTGCCCACAGACCTTTGAGTTGTGTTTGTCCTTTGTATATTATGGATAACAGTGCTACAAGCCTTCGCATACAAGTGTTTGTGTGATCTTGTTTTCATTGCCTTGGGTAGACAACCAGGAAAAGAACTACTGGGTCATGTGGTGAATTTATGTTTAGTTTTCTAATAGAGTACCAGGTCTATTTGACTGTAGGGCTGTCACTCTGACCACGTCAGCTCAATGCAGAACAGTGTAGACAGAAATAGAGATATTGAAGAAGAAAGATAATAGCTAACATTTATTCTACATTTATTACACACCATACACCATGCTAAAACTTTAGTACATTACTCAATGATTTCCTTCCGATGATGTCCCTGAGATTGGTGGTATGATGATCCTTATTTATAGGACAGAGATTAAGGTTTCAAAACTGAATGACTCAGAACTGAAGCACAGGGCTTTCTGACCCCAAAGCCTGTGGCCCTCACCATCGTTAAATGAGAGAGTCAAAGCACGTGACTTCTGCCTTGTATTTGTTTTGTCTTGCCCCGGGCAGGTGCATGTGCCGTTAGTCACAGGAATCAATGAGAGAGGTTTGGTCAGCTGAGATGGGGCTCATCTTATTTTAGTAGTTACTCCAAGAATCTAAGGAAAGCATGCGGGTCTTATGGCTTGGATCAGTAGTGTTCCCCAAAAGATTCATGTGCTCAGAGGCAGGGTGGTTGGAAGGCCTTTGGCTCATAGTGATGGTGGAGGTGGGTCCTGATCAGAAAAGGTGGGTCACTGGGGGTGTGACTGGAGCCAAGTCTATCTCTTTTCTCTGCCCCTCCCCCTCCCTCTTCCAGAACACCACCAGGCTTTCCATCTCTTCTGCCCCTCTGCCGTGCTGTTCTGCCATGGAGTCAGCTGGCCACAGGTTGTAAGCATGAGCCAAAATAAACTTCTCCTCTTTTAAGTTGTTTGTAACATGTACTCTGTGTCAGTGCTGAAGAAAGTGGCCAACAGAGCAACATACATTTAGCAAAGCACTTGCTAGATTTCTAGTGTTCTGTAGAAATCATTTATAAGGATGCTTAATCCAAATATATGAGTATATTTAAAATATGTCTGTTATTCACTTGGTTTGGATTATAGTTCTTTAGAGGGCATCATTCACTAAAGCACAGCAAGTGGGAATGGGTTATATGTGGAAACCTGAGAGTCTGTAATACAGGGTCAGCATGATACAGCAGGAAGAACATAAGTTCAGAGTAGAGGAAGCTTGGATTGAATTTTCACAGTAGAAAAGCTATGAAACCTAATTTTCCTCATCAGTAGAAAGGAGTAGCCCTGTTCATCTTGAAGGATTTTTATGGAGATTAAGATTACAAATCAATTGTAGGGTGAAGCAGTAGGTTCTTGACAATGGCCAACATTGAATTTCTTTTGCCAATTTATTCTTCGCTTAAAGAAGTTAGCTCATTTCTTCTGGGTTTGAATTCTAAGCTCTTTCCTCCTAGGATTGGTGACCTTTCCCCAGCTATATGAGAAATTTTGTGAGTTTGCGCATGTTCATTTTGCTGGCAAAGTATCCCAGGCTTTCATCAGCTTTTGAAAAAAACCATGACTCAAAGATGCATTAGTCAGTTCTTCCTTACTGTAACAAATCCCTGTGATAAATCAGCTTTTCAAGAGAAAAGGTTGATTTTAGCTCACAGTTCTAGATGTTCTGGTTCATGATGGATTGGTCTTGCTGCTATTGAGGCTGTGATGAGGCCATGCATCATGACAAGGTTACACAGCACGACTAAACTGCCTATTTGTGGCAGAGTCCTCTTCTAGCACACACCCAAAGACCTCTCCAAGGCCTAATTATTACTGCTTCCACCACATCTAAGGGACCAAGCCTCTAACACATGGGGACATTAAAGATCCAAGTGGTGGCAAAAGACAATTCAGAACCACCATTCATTCATAAGCTTACTGAATCCCCACCAGGGCTCAAGTGTTTTCTACAGATAAACTTTGTTCCTACCTTTAAGCAACTGACACAGTATTTTATACTGTGCTCTATACATCTGTGAGTTCTTGTGCTAATTATTCATGTTTATATGGATGACACATTAAAGATTGGTAGCTGAAGCAAAACCCATAAGAGTCTTGGGCAGCTAGAGTAGAGGGAGAAATGATACTGTGAGCAGGGAAGGACATGGAGCCTCCTAATGTGCACATTTAACCAATAGCTGCTACTTGGCCCTGTAAGGGTGTGTAGGCTCTGCCCTGCACAGATGTCCCTGCCTGTGAGGATGAGGGGAGTGGGGTGTGGGATGCATCAGAGTCCCCTCACCAAGACAGGGCCCTCAAGACTCTCTCTACCTGGAGGTGACAATTTTTTTAAAATTTTTTCAGCCATCAACTGAGTTTGCTGCTGCTACACAGTGGGTAAATGTTTTCTTTTAGGAACTGAGCTTTTAGACTCCTAAGTGGATCAGCTCTAGTCCTGAAAAGAGAAAGAAAAAAATGTGTGCTCTTTGTGCAACTGATCTCTTAGAGGACGTGATCGAGATAGCAGATGGGTCAGTGTGTCAGCAGTACAGGGAGGACAAAGGCACACCTTTCAGCCTTCTGTCTTTCCAGGCAGTTAGCAAGGCAAGCTGAAAAGATCCTGAAGCTGGAGAGGAATTTGGGTAGTTGTGCAGCTCAAATCCGTCATTTTAGGTGAGGAAATAGATGAAGAAATAGGTGAAGAAAGTGGGGCCAAAGGGCCTACATGGCTTTTCCAAAGTTCTCAGGCCTTTCTAAAGCTGAGCTGCTGCTCTTCTTCAGCAGAGCGGCAGAGAGAGGATGCCAAAGGGAAGCACATTCTGGGTGACACATTTCATGGTGAGAGCACATGGCAATGAGAATGGGCCCCTCTGTAGGTGACACTACTCTTGGTGGCCTTATCCATAGCCACTGGCTCTACTCACCCCATCATATCTCAGGGCCAAAGCCTGTGCATATTTATTCTTTTGAGTCTTGCACTTTGCTCTTTTATTTTTACTGGCCCTGCACTTGTGTTTGTTCTTGTACTTGTGCTCTCTTCATGCATATTGCAGGAGGCCCCATGTTTAACTTGAGCTCAGGACTAAATATAACCACCACTATCACCACAGGGACCATAGATGTCAGCCTTTGTCACTGTTTGCAAACTCCACCCTGAGGTCATAGGCATAGAGCAGCCTACAGCACCACTTTCATGGGAAAACAGGGAGCCAGGGCCAGGAGGAAATCAGTTCTTATCACAGTTGAATTCATGCTGTGTCTCTGGTGCGCAGAAAACTCTGGCGTGCAGAAAACTCTGGCCTCAAGTCTTAGGTGAGAAGAAGGACCAGAAGGGGTGGCTTTAGAGGCCCTCTTCTCCACTTAACAGTGTGGGAAGTGTCCCTCCTGGACACCACTTCCAACTTGTGGGCTATTGAAGGGAACTGGAAAGTGTCTACAGCACTGCCACATCTTCCAGGGATACAGTCACCATGTTCCTGGAAGAATCTGGCTAGTGTGTCTGTGTTGTATTCCAGACCCGAGAACCATGGTTTGCTGCATTGCAGGCCAACTGTTACTAACAGGCTTCTGATCCGCCCCTCCACGAAGCTCCCTGGAGCCTCCTATTGATGCTGCTGTCTCCTGTCTTGAGCAATTATTGTGCTGGTCAAAAGTCACCTATGAGGTTCATAAATTATTTTATGGCTTCCGCCTTGTCAGAAGGAAAGCAAAGGCCCCTCAGAATCTGAGCCTGTGTCTTTTAATGATCTTTCCTTTTCTGCTTGCTGCCTGAGAAATCTTCAGGTGTGACCACTTTGCCAATTTCTCTGTCTCTCAAGAATGAGGAAGATTGGAATTAGCACTCAACCCCTCGCCCCCACCCCTTTTCTGAACAGGATGGAATCTGCTCTGAGCTGTAGTACTGGCTGGATTGTGACAGACATGAAGAGGTGGCCTGTGGGGCACCAAGACCTCTTTAGACAAATAAACTCAGTCAGAGACGAAAGCGGACACTTGCTGAGCCAGCTGAGTCAACCCAGGAAGGGTGAGATAACAGAACTCGAAACCACACGCTCTCTATCTTCGGAGTGGGCCGAAATCAGATCCTTTACAATTTCCTCAGGGTCCACAGGCCAGAGATTCACTCCTTTGAAAGAATCCTATGTGCAATGACTTCATTCCCCGAAGCAGGTCCACTTTTCTTCCTTGGGTTCCATCCAGCTAGTGTGGAACCACTATATATAAGGCTAGCTAAACAAGGAAGACAGAAACGTCCATCTCAGAGCATACTGTCCAGGTTAAAAAAAAAAAAATCTGCTCCCAAGTTGTTCTCAACTTGGCCAAGAAAGGACCATTAGATAAAATGGCTGGGCTGCTACTGGGGACTGTCAACAACTCAGAAGGTGTTTAGAAACAGAGATTGCTTGGGCGTGAATCCAGGGAGAGTGGGTGACAGCAGAGAAAGAAGAACACAACGAGAAGAGAGAAAAAGTCCTTGGTATGTCGTGAGCTTGCTTCAGCCCCAGGAAGAGAAGCAAGTGGAGATCCAAGGAACAGAGTAGAGGGGAGAGAATATATGGCTCCATTGGAAAAAGGAGCGTGGCACGGCAGGAGCACGCAGGGTCATGCCTCAAATGCTTCTCCCTCAGGATGGCTTCAGGATGCCATGTCTTCCTACAGATGCCGGGCTGGTGACTTTTCTCCATGGCTGCCTGCTCACTAAGCTCGCTTTCCAGATGGTCTCAGCTACCTCCTGTTGGCTATCAATGAGGCCTGGAAACAGGTCTTGTTCTTTGCCCTTGGCTTGGTATTTTCAAGGTCCCTTGTTTGCCACCAAGGTTTTTCATGGACGCATAGTGTTTGACACTGTCTGTGAAAAGAACAGCCCTGGTTGCTGTACATATAGGACTGGTTGTAAGATTATTGACAGGGGCGGTGTGTAGTGTTGATGGCCAGACTTAGGGACTTTCTGTTGGATTTGATGTTTCTACTACACACTGTAACCCACCAGGGTCCTGAAGACATGGCCTCCTACAGCTGAGCACACAGAGAATGTGAGTGCTGTCTACGGTGAGCTGGGACTTGCTGCAGGCTCAAGGTGGGGCCTTGTGCTCCTCAGCGATTTGTGGTTAGAACCAGAATTTCAGGGTTCCTGTGGCCCAGGGTCCATGTAGGTAGGTTGTCTTGGTTACTCTTCTTTCATTGCTAGGACAAATTCCTGAAACTCAAAATGAAGGAAGGAAAGCTTTATTTAGTTCACGGTTACTGGAGGTTTCAGCCCATACTCAGCTGTCTCCAAGGAAGAGTGGAACATGGCAGACAGTGACCTTTCATGGCTGCAGCAAAGAGTAGAGCGCGAAGGGTGGGGCAGCAGCTCCGGTAGCCAGCTAGCTTCTTTTCCCTCCTTACATTGTAATGCAAATTGCCTGTCCCAGGGCAGAGGCAGCACCCACACCCACAATAATCAATCACAAATTCCAGAAGCTTCCTGAAGACAACATGAGGCTTTGGGGGGGACACCTAAACATAGACCACAACATGGGTATTAGGAAGCAAATTACTAGATCATTACACGGCCCAGTGTTAAGGCTGGGTGTGTGAAACCTGTTGGAAGCTTCACCTGAGAACACAAAATGGGATCTTCTTTCTCTTGTCTCAGATGAGCAGGTAACATTGTTCTGACACGAGATCAGAGTTCACACACCCTTTGGAAATAGGCAGCAAAGTCTACCAGCAAAAAATAGAGATCAAATTTTTCTTTTTTAAAAAATAGTAGCAAAGTTTTTTTAGAGGCAGGAAAACAGTGGCTCTGCAGAGCAAATTTGGGCTAAGAGAAAGTAGGAAAAGAAGTTGGCCCTATAGAGTGAGGGTGGGCCTCCATGCAGGAGCAAACACAGTGGCCTAAAAAGCTCCTTACGTGGCATTTCTAGTCATCCCATAAGGCTAATTCATCCGCACACCCACATGGTGATCATTATTCCACCACCCATGTAAAATGGGCTGAGAAGCAGACTTCGTGCGTATTCAAGGAGACCTCTTCTCCTCCCTCCTACATGCCACCAGCTCCCCATGGAAGGAAGTCTGAGCCCCGTTGATTTCAAGCCATACACAACCTCATTCGTTTGGACCAGCAGCACTTGAGCACTGCCTATGTGCCAGGCCAAGAACACAGCAAACGTCTTGCCCTCCTGGAATTAAATTCTAGTAGAGAGAAAGTCACGACATATAAAACAAAGCCTATAAAGTCAAGTTGTGAAAAGTTCTGTGCAAAATGCGCAGTGGGGTCAGGGGGCAGATCATCCACCTTAGGGTCTGTATTTTGAGCTTAGCTGCCATAGGGGCCTTTGCTACGCCTGGGTTGCCCTCTGCACATCTCAGATAGCTCAGGGCACCCTGACGGCAGAGTGTGTGCCCTCTAATGATTGATTTCACCAGAAAAGCCTCCAACTCCCCTGACTCTAATTTTGCCAGCTATTATGTTGTTATTGATTCAGATCTTGAATCTTTTTATATCTTACTCTTTCCATTTGAGTTCACTTTTCTTCTTCTTATAGTATAGCCTCTGTATTGAGGATTTTGGAATAGTGATACATTCTCATGGTCTTTGTCAGAATATACTTTTATGTTGTTAGGTCCCAGAAAATGATACTGCAGACATACGATGCTTAGGCATGCCAAGTATTATGAGCTCCATCTCATTGGATATGCCTAGGAAATAATCTCTTGTGGAGGACTGCCTGAGCAATTCTCCTCGAAAGAAGAGTGACTGTCTCCATTTTGACTGAGCCTGACCCTATGTCCTCGTATTGTTATGTACAGAGCTGGCTAGGACTTCTGTTTATCCTTCAATCGGCCTTAATCAATGTATATTGGTCTAGCTAAAGTGCTGGTGATAATCTTTGAAAGTGACATGTGTGTTTCCCTGGTAACCTATATCTGCTGCTCTTTAATGGGACCCGGATCAAGACAAGATGGAAGAGCTAATGCTCCATACCACCAGCTGGGATTGAGCCTCGAGATAGAGGCTATGACTTCCTGGGGCTTGAAAGACTACATCAAAGCTAAAACACCAGACTCCCCAAAACATTAAATACTATATAGTACAGATTACTCTCTCTGCATATCCTCTCTGCATATGGCAGAGGTAAATGTAGGCCACCCACCTCACTCAGCTCAACAATACTCATCTTCCCACAATTCTCAGTCAATCCTCCTCAAGCCACTCCTCCACTACATAAAACTGGGGGAGGCCCTGGGTCAGTCTCTTGGCTCCAGAAAGCCATCTTTGTGACTGTACTAGAGCCCCTCAATTCCCCAATGATTGAAAATATAATCTAGTATCTTTATTTTCACCGTGGGTTGCATTGAAAGTGGTAGATTAGAATCAACTTGATGGGATTCCAATAACGTAACTTTGGGATTACAAATATTGGCTTCATGGACTGAGATAAGAATCTGGAAGTGTCTCCTACAATCTCTTTCTCACCTCCCACCCTGTTTCCTTTTGCTTTTCTCCTCCTCCAAGGCAGGCTTGGAAATTAGTGCTCCCTTTCCACAACTGTGACTCATAGAAACCAGAACCTTACCTACTATTTCCCAAGGCTAGCCATAATACTTAGAGATATTACTCTAGCTTTGCTCTGCCTTCCTGTGTACTAGATGAGTGTCTTAGTTACCTTTTCTTATTGCTGAGACAAAATGCCTGACACCCAAAGTTAAAGGTGGATAGGCTTACTTAGCTCACAGTTTGTAGAAGTTTCAGTTCACAGCATGGGCAGGCTCCAAGGCAGAGAGCTTTCAGTTCATTAACAGCAGAAGCAAGCAAAGCGTACACTCGCCTCCTTTCGTCCCTTATAGTCTATCCAGAGTTCTCATCCTTAGGCGGGTGCCTGTCAGGGTGGGATTAAACTCTGTCTCTTCCTTTCTATCTCCCATTTCTCCTAATGTTCTTTAATATTTTCTCATCTGTTTATCTTTCTGGCTGCATAATGGATGACCTCAGTACAGATTTTACAATTGTGAATTAAAACAATCTGTTCTACAGTTCACATACCTTTACATTTCACATATTCTCTCTTCAGTTTTGATGACCTGCCATTAAACTGCATTCTGACTTTCAATCTCAACAAAGCCTTTGTATGTGTGTTTAGAAAAGTTTGTTTCAAGTATTTTTTTTTTTTTATTTTCATAATGCCTTGTTCTTTTCTTGGAGTTTTGATTCTTAGAAGGTCTATATTTAAGCATTTATTTATTTAACCATATGTTTAATCATTTCAAATACATTTCTGTGCTCTTTCAAATTGTCATTCTATTCTTTTGTGTCTAATTCTATTTATATTATTCATTGTTTCAAAGGATAAATTGTTCTTTAGGTGTTGTGTATTTTTTTATTTACTATAATTGAAATTGTTTATGTATGAAAAATTCTCATAGCACAGATTATTGAATGTAACTGTCTGATGTGTACTTCTTTTCTTTTTTTTTGACATTACAAGATAATTGTGCATCATGTTTACATTCTGTTAGGGGAATTGGTATATGTCCATAATACATTTTAAGTCCTTCTCCTCTTCCTCCTCTTCTTCCTCCTTCTCCTTCTTCGTTTTTTTGTTTTTTTTTGTTTTTTTTTTTTTATATACCAGCAATCAAATTCAGCCTCCACTGCTGAACTATCTCCCTGGCTCCTTAATTCCTTTTAACAGTCTTTTTTCTCTCCTTTTTTTTTTTTTTTTTTTCTTGAGTCAGGGTTTCTCTGTGGTGATCAGGCTGGGCTTGAACTCACTATGTAGCTCAAGAACGGCCTCAGCCTGTGGTGATCCCCCAACCTCAGCTTCCTGATGCTGGGATTCTAGGTATGCACCACCACACCTGGCTCTTGATCTTCTTTCTTTTATTTTATATGTTTGCAATAATAATGTTTTTAGTCCTTGAATGGACTTGGTGCATGTACACAACACATCCTGATTCCTTTCTTCACCACTCTCTCCTCCCTCCTTTCATTTCTTGATCACCTTTGCAAAAGCTCTGTTGCTCTTCCTTCTGTGTCTATTTTTATTTTGCACTTCATTTATACTTAGGGCTTCTCATATGAGAGAAAGTGTGTAATGTCTAAGCCTGTGTATCTGACCTATTTCATTTAACATTATGATCTTAGGGTGCATCTATTCTCCTACAAACAACCCATTTATCCTTTATGCCAGAGTTGTACTCCACTGTGTATAGATACAGCATTTTCTCTGTTCGTTCATTTTCTGATGGATATGGAAGCTGCTTCCAAGATTTAGCTGTTATGAATTGTGACCCCTAAAACACAGGTTTGCATGCATTACTGTAACATGATACCCCTAATGCTTCCCACAGATATGTAGAAAAGCTGATTTGAATGGGATTTCTAGTTTAGATGCTTTGAAGCATCTTCATTCTGATCTCCATAGTAGTTGTGCTACCGTACAATCCCACCAACAGTGGAGAAAGCTTCCTTCTCTTCTGCAGCCTCTTTTTTTTTTCTCTCTCTCTCTTTCTTTCTTTCTTTCTTTCTTTCTTTCTTTCTTTCTTTCTTTCTTTCTTTCTTTCTTTCTCTCTCTTCTCTCTTTCTCTCTTCCTCCTCCTCCTCCTTCCTCCCCCCCGACACAGGGTCTTGCTATGTAGTTCAGGCTGACCTTGAATCCTCATCCACAATCCTGCCTCAGCCTCTTGAGAGCTAGGATGACAGGTATGCGCCAGCACGCCTATATAACAACTGATTTCTTGATGATAGCTATTCTTTCTAGACTAAGATGGAATCACAGTGTTGTCTTAATTTTTATTTCTTTAATGGCCAGAGAAGTTGAGCATATTTTAATGTGTTTGGTGGCCATTTGTACAGCCAGGCATGTCTGTTCATTTCAGTTGTGCATGTCTTGCTTTGGTCTGTTATTCTGGAGGCCTAATTGGTTTTAATTCTTACTTTCTTTTTCATTACATAAAATTTATGTTTTCATATTGTATTAGTATATAGACTTTTTCAGACAGGGTCTTGATTTGTAGCTCAGACTGAACCTATACTCACTGTGTGGCCCAGACTGGCTTTGAACTCGGGGTGATCTTCCTGCGTCAACAGCCAGAGAGCTGGGGTTCCAGGCGCCTGTACCGTGCCTGGCTAGGAGTGTACATTTGCAGTATGTAATGGTTACATTTATCATGGGGAATTGTTACACTTACACAGCACATCTCACTTCTTCATTTTCTCTTTTCTTTTTCCTTCCCTTCGCCCTCCAACCCTTGGTCCATCCTCATTAGCGAAAGCTCTGTTTTTCCCTTTGCTTCTTTTTCATTCTCTTTTTCTCTCTTCTTACCCCCCACAATCTCTTACTACATCACCCATTTGAAAA
>PVKA01003238.1:44789-112792 GCA_004027165.1 Ctenomys sociabilis
TTTTTTTTTTTTTTTTTTTTTTTTTTTTTTTTTTTTTTTTTTTTTTTTTTTTTTTTTTTTTTTTTTTTTTTTTTTTTTTTTTTTTTTTTTTTTTTTTTTTTTTTTTTTTTTTTTTTTTTTTTTTTTCTTTTCTTTTTTTTGAGACAGGGTCTCACTATGCAGTTCAGGCTGGCCTTAAGCTCACTTTGTAGCTCAGGCTGGTCTTGAACTCACAACAATCCTCTTGCCTCAGCCTCCCGAGTGCTGGGATTATAAGCATGCGCCACCACGCCCAGCTATATATATATATATATATATATATATATATATATATATATAATTTTTTGACACAGCGTCTCACTGTGTAGTTTAGGCTGCTCTTGACTCAATATGTAGCCAGGTCAGCCTTGAACTCACACCACACATAGCATCCTTTAAGAATTAGCTATTATGAATTGTGCCGCTATAAACACAGATAAGCATGCATCACTGTATTATGATGTCTTTAACTCTGTTGCAAAGAAACCCTGAAGGAGTACAGCATGGCTCAGATAGTTTTAGGAATTTTCAGGAATCCTAGTACTGGTTTCCAAAGTGGTTTTGCAAGTTTGCATTCCTCCTAAAAGTATGGAAGGGACTGATTTCCCCAGCACAGCCTCTCCTGCATTTGTGGTTATCTGATTTCTCAAAGATAGCCATTACTTCTGGAGTAGAGTGGAACCTCAGTATTGTTTTCATTTACATTTCTAGAATGGCCAGTGATCCTGAGTATTTCTTCATACATTTATTTCTACATACTCTTCTGTGGAGTGACTATTTATTTCACTTGCCCATTTTTAAAAATTAGATCTTATAAGGTCTGATTCTTTTAAGTTCTTTTTGTATTTTAGTTCTTATTCTGTAGACAAGCAGGCAATTTTTTTTCTCATTCTTCAAGTGTTCTTTTTACTCTGTTGGTTGTTTTTCCTGCTGTGCAGGAAATTTTCTAACTTTGTACAACCTAGATGTGGTTCAGAGTCCCTTCCTATACCTTTGACTTCAATAGTTTTACCTATTGTGTTTCCCAGCAGGTCATATTTCTATTGCCTCTGTTTCTACTATGGGTTTCTGTGGGTTAAAAACTGGCTTTGTAGTGCTGGAGAGATAGCTCAGCTGTCTAAGCACCTGCCTAGCAAGTACAAGGACCCAGGTTTGATCCCTGGCACTGCATGCTGGGCCGCTGGGCCAGCCATTGAAATTGAGCATGGTGGCGCATGCCTGTAATCCTAGTGCTGGGGAGGCTGAGACAGGAGGATCACTATGAGCCTGAGCTGTGTAGTAATACCTTGTATCAAATAACTAACTAGATAAATAAAGATTTAAAAACTGGCATTGTATATAAATGGCTCAGCTTACAGTTTGCTAGCCCATATAGATAATTTTGGATTATCAGCCATATAACACATAGGCCTAGAGTTCCTGTGTTTCTGGAGGAGGCATTATTTCTCTCCTATGAGCCCAGCCAGAAACAGAAATGTCCTGTAATACCTTAGTACCAATGAAGAGATATTTCTACCTTTTTTTTTTTTTTTAACTGCAGAGGCAGCTCATTAAGATAATGATTTCATGCAGAGATTCCAGCTCAGAGTGGCACGTGTCTCACAGACGCAAAGCTATGATGAGGTCCACGTACACCGTGCTATGACCTACAGCTGCCTTGATCATCTGTGTAGCTCCTCACCCATCTTGAGGCTTATTAGAAATACAGAGTCCCAGTCGCCCTCCTCCCACCAGACATGCAGAATCAGAATTTCTATCTTAACAAGATCCCCAGGTGATTCATGCCCACATTAAAGTTTTAGAAGCCTTGCCCTAGATTATGTACTATACAGTGTACATTCTTCCAACCTCTCCCCAAGAGAGGCTACCACATCAGCTTGTGTTTCTTGTTCTGACTTTTTTTTTTTTTTTTTTAATGTTCTTATGCATTTTGGGATCAGAAAATGTACTTTCCTGTCTTGGGATAGCATCTATGAATTTCAAAATATTTTTGTTCAGCCTTATTGGATGGCTAGCTCACCAATGTGGAACTCCAGTCCTACTCATTCTTCAAAGTTAAGATTTTAGTGTGTGGCTGGGTTGTACACCAGTTCCTGGCTCTATGTGATGTGTGACAGACACTCATTAATTATTTGTAGCTTTCGTGTTGAAATGATGGACTAGAAATGGCCTTTGGAAGTTGCACTGTTAAGCTGTGTAGCTTAGCAACTCCAACCCCTGTGCTTGTCACTTTTGCCTTTTACCCATAACATCCTCTGGTGTACTGTATACTTTTTAAAAAGCTGGGTCTAGCTCCTGGTTGTGCTTCATTCTTTCTGGTGCCATAGAATTCTGTAGTGAGATAGGAGAAGCCTGTTATGCTCTCAGAGTTACAGACACTGAACAGCACAGCGGGGGCTGGTTCTGGGGGCTGCTGCTTCGAGTTGCTGTTCTATAGTTAGCTATCTCACTCCATGCATGGTTGGCCTGCACATGGAGGCCTCCAGAGGGAAAGATGCTTTCTCCAGATGTGTTCAGTAAATGCAACAACCGTGCACCCATTCATACTGCATTGCAGCGCCCTGAACTTTAGGGGCACCTAAAGGGGATGAGGAAATGGTCTCTGACTTTGGGCAGCTGATAAACATGTGTTATGGAGGCACTTCCAGCCAAAAGGAGAAAACGCCATGATGGTAAGTAAATAAGTGCCTGATGGAAAGGGAGGGACTGCAAAAGCTCCTGGGACCATCGTGGACAAAGCATGATCTCCTCTGTGTCAGGTGGAAGAACATCAGGCCTTCAGTTTCCTCAAAATGTCTCTCACACTCCCTCCCTGCCTGCTTCGGTTTGGGATGAGTCATTGTCCTCTTTTCTAGAACTCTTCAGCTCTCCCCTGCCTGGGAAATCCATCATACCAACCACAGAGACCTTGGCTTTTGATGCCAATGTGGGGCCTCTGCTTGGCACAAAGAACATATCTTCCCTGCATGAGGTGAGGAGGGCTTTCTGCTTTCTTCACATCTCCTGTAGGGTACATCTGGCCCACAGTCCCTGATCGCAGTTTGCAAAGCTTTAATTCAAACATGCACATTGTGTTTTTGAACAGTGAAGGAATTAGCCAACAATAACCTTAGGCCTTGCTCTGCTCTTCCTCTGGAGAGCAGGGTTTTTATACGAAGATCCTCTCCAGCCATTCTGCTTTGCGTTTTGTTTCCTGGGAAGCCCAGATCTTTGAACCTTTGCTCCCAGCAGAGCTACTCCTGAAATCCCTTATCCTAGTCCTTCCCAAACCCTTCCCATTCTTAAATGTTCTTTTTCCCTGCAGACTTCGTATGTATGATAATTATCTGAAACTTCACTTGGGTCCCGCATTATTTGAAATTTTTTCTTCCAGCTTATATCTTTCCAGCTTATATCCCAGGTTTATTTTAAGCTCTTTGAGGCTACCATGCTTAAAGCATGGTGGACACAGAGCAACTTCTCACAGATCTTAAGACATCAGCTGAGTCCACATCCATATTATTATGAGTTACTATACAGTTATGCACCTGCTTCAGTGAAGGATTTCTCCATGATGCCAGACTATTGTAGAAATTATATCAAGGGGATCCAAACCTCTAGGGCTAGCTTGCTCATAAAGCTTGTAGGAAATGAACCAGGCTTTCCCTGTTGAGGGAAGGTGAAAAGCTTCATAAATGCACCTGACATGGTGCCTTCCTTTCTCTACCACCAACACTCCACTTCCTGCCATCTTCTGTCTCATGTAGAATAATAAAATGTCATATACAACTTCCTAATTTTATCTTTTTGGGAGCTCTGTTAGTAGGTGAATATATTTATGGTTTCCTGATATGTCAATACACTTGGCATTATAAAAGGTCCTTTTTCATTTTTAGGGAAGGGTCTACAAGGTGTCCAGGGTCTCACTACTAGATCGGACTCATAGTGATCCTCCTATTTACAGCCTCCCAAGAGCTGGGATTATAGGCCTGTACCACCACACCCAGTCTCAATTGCTGTCTCAGTGCACCCTGGGGCCTGGGGCTGGGGCAGGCCCCAAGATTGAACCACCGGCCTTGCACCTGTTTGTGTTTTAATCCCCTGAGCTATTTGGCCAGCCCTATAAAAGGTCCTTTTATTCAAATTTATGGTAAGACTTTTGGTCTTGAAGTCAACCTCATTGCCCTTGCAGTGTGTGCAGGCCGGGGTCTGTGTGGATGTAGGAGGTATGCCCTTGTCTGAGTATGGAAGAGTCCGGCCATGAGTGCTCATTGTAAGCTCCCACACAATCTTGGGCCTGTCATGGTGCCTTTCTTGTCCTCTTCTTACTCATCAGTAAGTCAGGATGAACCCTGAAATCTTTTCCTAAAAGTACTGCACTTCATTCTGAGGCTCATTCTGGTGACCAGGAACTAGAAAGAAGGCTTTCAGCAAAATTTTGCATATGGACCAGACCCTAAATTTAACAGTATCTATGATGTTCTTGGTCTCTTTTAACCCAGGTATTTCCCAGTAATCAAATTCAAATAGTAAATCCAGGATCTCTGCCTTGGTAGACTGGGTGTGGTGGTACACGCCTGTAATCCCAGCTCTTGGGATGCTGTAAACAGGAAGATCACTATGAGTCTGATCTAGTAATGAGACCCTGAATACCCTGTAGACCCTTCCCTAAAATACAAAAAAAAAAAAAAAAAAAAAAAAAAACACCAAAAAAAGCTAACTGTCTCCTCTGCCTAACTTGGCATTCTTTTGACCTCTGATGCTAATGTCCTTCACTAACAGCCTTCCTCCCCTCCAGGGGTCCCCATGTCCCAGGCAGTGCTGCTGGCCCACCTGTCATTCCTTCCTCGTGCCTTAGTCCTGGCCAGGATCACTTCTTTTGCTTGTAAGAGTACTAATTTCAATAAAGGGAGAAAACTCAAAGGTACAATGTGTTGTAAGTTATGGGTCAGTGCCGAAAGAAGCAACGAGAAGACCTGATGAAAGTAGCTTCAGAGGTCTCACTGAGATGAGTTTCTCTTCAAGTGAGCCCAGAGCCTCAGAAGCATCTCAAATTTATTGAGGGCTAATGGCAAGCTAAGGAATGTGCATAATTACTTAAGTGAATGTAAACTGCTGTCTCTACTGACTTCCACCATTTGCCTAACACTAGGTCCACACAAATGCTAACCTGTAACATCCCAAGCAAGGGATCAAAGAACTGGCGCCTGCAGGAGAAGCTGCTATCTGGAATCCCAGCTTTCCAGGAACTTCAAACAGACAGCAGTTCTCCTCCGGCTCTGTCTATTGTTCCCTATTCTCTAGGGACTTTAGGCTTTTATATCAAATCTATATTTCTATACAATGGCCATTTATCTTGGTAATCTTGGCTCTGGGGTTACTGGCTATATTTTTCCACTATAGAAAGAAAGTACTTGTAAATCTGTCCAGGGTGGAAGAAAATAATGTCAACATTTTTGACTCGCTGGCAGAATTCAGATTCCATGTACTTGTTCTAGTTGCTGTGCTCAGCTTTAAATGTACAGCATGATGAATAGATGCACAGTTTTCTCTAAGAAATTCTATGATCCACATGTTTGCATTAGGTAAGTGAAAGAAACTTCTAGCTAATGATTTCTTGATGTCAGAATCTTGTCATTTTCTGGAATCTCCAAGGTCTACCTCTCTCCTCTTTCCTCATCTCTACCTTGTATTTAGTTTTGATTTTAAAAATAATTGTGCTGGAAAAACCATCCTGCTTAGAAAAAAAGGAAAAAGTAGAGTGGCGGGCACGTGGGGCCAGCTTGAGGTGCTGCAGCAGCCAGGTTGAGGATGACGGACAGCTTGGGCCTGGGACAGCAGAAGACTGCACCTTCCTGGCTGCCCCAGAAGTAGCTTCAGTGTGAGCTGAACTGTGCTTTCCCTCTTATGCACTGTGTCAACTTCAGACGATGAAGTTTACTTTTTATGGCCCAGGTGTGAATGACAGATGCCAAGGAATTGTCTGCCATCACTTTGTGACAAGAACTCTGGAAATATGACTTTTGAAAAAAAAAAAAAATAAAGTGACCTTATGAAGGTGACACTTCTAGCCCCTGCAAAAGTTGTAACTGTGTTTAAGATGGGGCTTTCTGGTTGGTCATAAATTTACATTCTGAATTTACTCTGAGACTGAGTTCTGCAGTTCTTTCTGAAGATCTCTAAATTGCTGGCTTCCTGTAGTCTGCACACCAAGCAGGGATGACAGGAGCCTGGTCTTCACCCAGGAAGGTGGGCAGCACCATCTTTGGCTATGACTTCCATTTTTCCTCTTCCTCTTCATATTTCTCCTTTCATTTGCCAGAATGAAGTGGATCCACACTTGCTAACCTAGACTGTGTAGAAGACAGAGTCTCTAAATAAGAAGAGAAAGACCAAAGCTTGGCAAAATTTTTAAGTTTGCACTTTTTTACCTAAAGGGGATAACAGTAATGCTTTGGAAGAAAAGACAGAATGCAAGTTTCCTCAGAAGTATGGAAACACCAATGGATAACCAAAAGTCATCAATTCTCAAAACAAGACTGTTCCAGAAGGTTAACATATTCAGGGCATAATTGGATCTTAGTTCTCTTATCTGTAAAATGAGGTAGCAGGAGACCAAGGTGCTTTCCTGTTTCAACTGCCTGAGAATTTGTTGTTGTTGTTATTATTATTATTGCATTTAATTATTATTATCAAGGGCTATTATTGCCTAAAACTATTCATTTTGTTTTTATCTTTTCTGAACAGAATAATTTCTGAGCTTCTCCTTTCTGACTCCCTACTCCATATAGTACTGAGATTAACAAAGTTTGTGACCCTGTCACACTGTAGCCAGCAAAAGCCAGGAGGGTTTTACCATCCCATAGATTAATTTCAGTCTCCTCAGTGGCTTGCGTTCTCTCAGGTATATGGAGTATCTTGGAAGGGTTGTTATTCTCAGGACTTACACACTCTCTTCTACATGAAAGCCTCACTGAACTTTCTAGTCTTAACTTTTCAGGAAAGTTCTACTTTGCATTTCCTCTTATCCAAAGGGAATTTTCACTTGGGGAAAATATCTCACCTTAGTCAATAGGCATTTATAAGCAACTATTGCAGGTGATCTGGAAAAGTATTAGACATGACCTCAATGCTTAATGACTTCACATTGAAACTTGGGAGGAAAAAACTAACTAGCATTCAACCAAGAAATGCTAGTTGAGGGTTTATTTGTGTGAGATGCCATGAAGCCTGATGGGAACTGTGAGTATCAATCCCAATTGACTAGAAGCTGTCCTATTTATATCTGTCACATTGGTGTAATTATTAATATTTGTCCTGCTGTCCTTTAAAAATATCCTAGTTGGGAGGTTACATTGGTGGTAGGAACTAGGAGGAGCTTCATATGTTAATCTAAGGAATTGAAATCAACAGAGAAAATTACCATAGCAACTAAGAATCAGAGCACACATACAAAAAGGACAATGTCACACTCTTGGTATAGTTTAAATTGAATCAGGCAATTCCTTCCTTCATCTGAGAGATTTGCATGGGCTATGCTTATATTATTGGTTAATTGAATGTAAAGGGTCTGTTCTCTAGGTTCAAATTTTGATCTCTGGAGAAGGCTTAGCCTATTCTGAGACACATCAGATCTTGCAGAAATAGAGAAAGAGTCAGAGAACAGCCTGTAAAGAATAAATCAAAAGTAAATTTCAGAGCCTGGGTAGTCCAAAATCAGAAAAGGGGTGCCTTATCATTGAGGATCAAGAACCAGGCCTTAGTATATACTCCATTCTGTGCATGGACCTTGAGTCAACAGGGAAGAAGGAATTTTATGCGTATATGCCAGAGTATATATCAGAGGCAGGAAGTAGTAAAGTATAGGGTCCCACCAAGGAATTTAACATTGATGGAAACACCGAAGGGTGAGCCAATAGGCAGATATGGCTGGGGATCATTAACATCATCCTTTTTGAATTTGGAAATGAAATGGTACCTCAGGTGCAGCACCATCATGAGGCCTCTTTGCCTCACAGCCACCACATTTACTCCATGATGACCTGTTTTTCAGGGTCCTACTGATCTCTGAAAACTGCCTGTGCCCTTTCCAGAGGGCCCTGTTCATATTCTCAGAGTTAGCCTTGTTGGTAGACAGACTGCAGAGATCTAGGACAAACAGTGCCAGCTGGAATAACCACCTTTGGGTAAATATCCCCTGACTGGTGCCACCTTTAGCACTGCAGAAGTACAGGGTAGCAAGGACAACTGATTAATGTGGGTCAGGTTAGGGAGTCTGTGTTCTTCCTGAGTGTGTGGCAGTTGTTGCTAGTTCTTGGCTGGCATTCTGCACCCTACTGTTTCCTCTGGTGGTTCTTCCTGCCAGTGGGTTGGGTGCTTCCAAGAACCACCCAACCCAGGCTGGAGTACCACCACCATGACACTGGATCTTGACTGCCTCTGAACTGCGGTGCACAAAGCACGTGATCTTATTGAACCTAACAGTAGAAATTCTTGGCAACAGCAATAGAACAGTTTGAAGTGAGCAAATAGAATTGCTTCAAAATACAAAATGTAAACCTAGCAGAAAGAACTGTCTCCACTCGTGAGAAAGACATGTCAACAAAGATTGTTTTCAAACGAGAGAATTATTAAGAAATAGATGACAGAGAGCTTTTAAAATCAAGGGCAGATGTTGGTTTTCCAGTGTGCTAGACATAAGTGCTATGCATGATATGTGCAAGAAACATCTCCATTAGGCCCAAGGGAGGTTTTCCTCAGAGTTGTGTGAAAAATGTCCCCCTCACGGACTCATTTAATTGTGTTTCTTAATTTCTTGCCTTTTCCTTTCTCTTTCAAGAGTCTGAGCAGTGTTCATTTGGTGAAGAATCAGGAGAGTGTGATGAGGCATTGTCCTCCCTTGAGACCACGTTGGCCAAAGGCCTATGGAGTCAGAGTGCCTGTGCTGACTCGGGTACATGAGAAAGTCATCTCCTCCACCCAAAACATCTCAGTGAATATGTCCTGAACCGTGCAGTTGGAGGCCAGATGACTTCAAGTATGTTTCACAGTGACTCTCCCAGGAGAGAACTTTCCCTTTTAACACCCTTCTGAATGCTGTTTCATTTCAAGTCTCCTTGTCCTTTATATGCGTGCTGCTCTAACTGTTGGTATCTGATAACTTGAGTAGTTTGCTCCAGAATGCAAATCAACACACTGTGTTCTTCATGGAAGTCAGGGCCTCACAACCCTGCCAGCCAACCCACAGCATTCTCCGGGAGGCAATTTGCACACAGTGTGGGGCAAGCTCCCTCTCTTGATGCGGTGTGGTAACCATTGCCAACAGCCATCTGTCTGCAGATTGCACTTTGAGATCCACTGACATACACATGACTGCTGCTTATATCATTGTTACAATCAGCACAGCTGTGATTATTGACCTGTTTACTGTTCAAATGATTTACTTTGACACAGTTCAAATTGATAGAAAAATGATGGAATAGGAAAAAGGACTTTTGTGTGCCTTTCATTCAGGGCCCTTCCAAGTTCTACCTGTGGTATGCTAACTACCAAAGGACCTATCTAATTCATGATTACACTATCTAGACTCTCTCTATCTGGAGCTTCCTTGAGTTTCATGCCCTTGATTTGTATGGAGATTGCATTTTGTAGAATGACTCTTCACTTGGGCTTGCCCTGTGCTTCCACAAGGTTAGACAGATCCAGGCCATGTATTTTGGGCAAGAATATCCCAGAAATGATGCTGTGATCCCCTCATTGCACCCCATTACGTGGCTACTGGTGTCAATTTGTCCCATTATCAGTGGTATTAACTTTGATTCCTTAAAATAGTGCCTTCCCCCATCTCCACTATCAAGTCACTTTTATTTTGCAATAAAAATTATGTAGATAACCCATTATGCATGCTAGTTTTACCAACTTGGGCAACAATGGATCTTTCTTGCTAGAATTATTGTAATATTTACCAAATGATAATTTTCTAATTGTATCATTCTCTGTATATTAGTTGTCATTGTGTTATAAAAAAGGAATTTTCCCATCTTCCATTTTAAAATTCATTAGTTTATAAACAGTTTATTATAATCTATTATTCAATGAGTTATAATCTTTTCAGTATCATTAATTATTTTGATGATAAAATTGACCCAGATTCTGACAGCTGGAGTCCTATGCAGGTAGCTTTCATGTCCTGTTAACATATGGCTGTCATTCTTTGAGCAGTTTCTTCACAAGTCACCCCATGCACTTGGTACTTTTCCTGCCCTGGTTCTGGACCCAGTTCTCTAAAGGGCTTTATTTCCTTTCCATGGAGAGCATTGCTTAAGACACCAAGAAATAGGTGCTAAATGTGCTTCACTTAGAACTACCAGTGCAGAGCTAGGGAAATATGTATTCACATGCATACTGCCATGCACACTCACGCAGATACTCACACATAACTCTGCCTCTGCATTTCTGCCTATTCCTCTGGGTCCCATTTTCCTTACTATGCTTATTGACTTAATCCCTGTATGTAGCCATTCTCTCGACTGCCTGTGGCTACCTAGTGCCTGGGCTGAATCAGGACAGACAGGAAGTAAGCAAAACTTTTTTCTTAATTAGAAGAAAAGCAAAGGCTAAAGATGAGATTACTTGTGAGTTACTCCTTGATTCACTGGTGTACTTCAGGATTTTAACTCAAGACTGCCTGTCTGCTAGTATGCTATGAACACTGAAAAAATGGTCTTAAGCACTTCTAAGCCTACTTTAGGAGTGTAATCATAGCCCAGAGGGTAGAGGGAGGCGGTTCTTGTGCATTCTGCTGTGTACTTGAGCCTTGGCTCTAACAGAACTGTCAGTGCTGCCTTTAGCACTACTGAGTCAGCAGAACTCTTGTCAACTCGTCTAGACATGCATCATGCCTAATGAAAGAATAAGAAATGAACAGTTGAGCTTTCAGTTGTATCAAGAGGTTCGACAACTCACCCTGTCATGCTGGACAGTCTTGCTTGATTTGTCCCACTCAAATGTCAGTGGGCCCTCTCCCCCATCCATATAAATGGGCTCATCTATAGGGGTTCAGTTTGTGATGCATTAATATCCTTATCACCATCATGTTTGTGAGGGACTATATTCTCTAGTCTTCACACATGAGAGCAAAATAATCCTAGCTCCAAGAAAGAGAGAAGGTTGTGATAGAGGCTTCCCTATCTTCGGGCTACCCACCTACTGTACGTGGTTCCAACTACTGCCCAACTACTGTACGTATTGTTTCACTGAGGTGAAACCCACACCATATTGTGATCACACGTAAGGGAACATGGATCTTGCTTTGATCTATGTTAAACTTGATACCAGAAAAATAAATGGGTTCCTATTGTCATGTTGACTGCTACCTAAGTCACATTTCCTGTCACATTGTCCCTGAATATTTGCTGTTCCTCCCCATGAAGTGCAAGCTCCTTGAGGACAAGGGGCAGTATGGCAGAGTTATGTAATTACCCACAGTAACTTTCATTAATAGTTGACTAATAGCTGACGACTCAAGGTTTGCCTTTTCCAACTAGACCTTGAACTATAACACTGGATGAGAGCACCTGTCTATTTTTCTAATGTTTCTGTCAACACTTTTTATTCACATTTTAGCCAGGACTCAAATCTTTAACCATTAGCAAAGGAGAAGAGGAAATAAAGCTTCTATTTCATTTTCTTGCCCTCTGTCCTTCCTTCCCTTCTCCCCTGCCTCTAATTTAACCCCCTAGTAGAAGGTGATGCAAGACTAATCCTGGCCTGAGCGAGTACATGAGCTTGATGCTGATGCATGTGATTTGAGGCTCGGAGATGAAAAGGATATCCAGACTTGTGACTGCACAGTGAGGGTCCAGCAAAAGCCAGCTTCCAACACAAACTTTCTGTTCAACTCTCAGCAAGCTCCCTAGGCTGTCTGGGTGTGATAGTTTGCATCTGTAAAATAGGAGGGTAAGTTTCATGATCTCTTCAGTTGGGGTTCTGCAGTCGTGCCACTTGTGCATTATGAAATATTACAGATCATGCTCATATCCTGAACAAGAGCTCAGAGATGGATCAGGAAACCATCTGGACACTGACGTCAGGCTTCTCTCTAGCTTTGGGTTTTTAAATTCCAATTACAGCAAGAGCAGGAGAAATCACTGGAGGATCTGCCATGTTAAAACTGATGGTGAGGAGCTGAGCTACTTGCCTCTGCCTCACTTTGAGATAGCAGAAGCCCACAGTGACCTTTTTCCTTTCCCCAGGATGACTGCAATAGTCTGACACTTCTACCCACTCAGCAGACCTTATTCTTTCTGATTCTAGTCCCCTTTCAATAAAGCACAGTAACAAGTAATGTAGACTAAATAGCTCAATATTGAGATGTCTTGATACTTTTGTTCTATTTCCATTCTTACATATATATATGAATGATACAGAATTTCACTATCAGTGCAGGCCTTCCTCCTTCCTGTGTTCACTTTTGTAGCCCCCAGGCTGGTCTCTAACTCACAGAGATCCTCCTGTCTCAATTTCCTGAGTACTGAGATTACAGGTGTGTGCCACCATACCCGGTTCTGGTGTTGCAGATCAAACTTGGATCCTTTCTCTTGCCAGGCAGGCACCTATGCCTCTGAGCATCTCCCTAGCCCTCTATTTCCATTTTGGAGAAATCGAACATTTTCTCCATGACTTTTTGTTTGTCTTTTCTCCTTAACGTTTTCTGCATTTATTATGAACTGTCTTAAATCCACTTTGAAAGTGAACTGGAAATAAGTTTAAAAAACAGCATTGTCTGGTTAATAGGTTTTTTGTTATAGTCAAGGAGAATGCAAGAGTCAAAGAACCATAGCACCACTGAATATCAGAATTGAAAGGGACAATAGAGACTATGTAATTGAATGTTTCCAGTTGGAATACCTTAGTGGGTCCAGAAATGAATTTAATGAACTATAACCAGTATTTACAAAATAATATGGAATATAATAGAAAATAACAGGGTATATTATATCTCATAACGGTTTATTCAGTGAAAGTATGCTTAGGCAAGTTCTTACATGCTTAAAATATCAAAGCTATTAAGCTATGAAAATAATAACTGAGTACAAGAGCATTTATTATACTAAGCAGGATCCTGTGTGATTGTGTATTGTGATGTCCTATTTAATTTAGACATAGGCTTTGGAAAATCTACTGAGAAATCTAGTATATTAAATATTTATTGAGTTCCCCAAATATCTAAGGGGATACTCAAGAATGGTTAATTTAAGTATCAGCTACTAGGCCTTATAATGATTAAAGATATTCAATTTTTAATTTAAAATAACCTAAAAAGGAAATCTCTAGACCCAGGGGGTTTC
Organism: Ctenomys sociabilis; assembly: GCA_004027165.1. NCBI lineage: Eukaryota > Metazoa > Chordata > Mammalia > Rodentia > Ctenomyidae > Ctenomys > Ctenomys sociabilis. The sequence goes on from PVKA01003238.1 coordinate 58,136, forward strand.
AATGGTGAATTTCACAAAACATTTAAAGAAAAAAATAACAAAAATTTTATGATTTTTTTTGAAAAGAGAAAGGGAGGAAACACATATCATTACTTTTTATGAGGTAGTACTAACCTGACACTAAAACCAGACCAATATATCTAATAACTTTAAACATAAAAGTCTTCCACAAAATATTAGCAAAAAAAGAAGCCTAGCTTCTTTTATAAAAATTATAAAAAGAAGTATTTTAAGTAATGGCACACACATATAATGCCAGCACTCTGAAGGCTGAGGAAAGAAATTTGCTGAGAGTTCTAGGACAGCCTGGGCTACGCAGTGAGCTCAGTTCAAGGCCAACCTAACCACACAGTGAGATTCTGTTTCAAAAACAAACAAACAATCAACAAAAATCCAATGTAAAATAGAAAAATTACACGACCTTATTAGTTGATGCCAAAAACCAATTTGTTAAAATTCAATTCTCACTGATGATAAAAAGGCAAAAAACAAAATAAATAGAAAAAACAAAACTCAGAAATTCAGGGCTAAAAGAAGTTTTTCTCAACCTGGGAAAGATTGGCTATAGAAAGCCTGCAGATAACATTATACCTAATGGTGGCGACAAGTGCTTTTCTTGTGAGAACAAGAATTTTTATAGACAAAGATTATTCTGCAGTCTGTATAAAAAGATACAAATCCTAGAATAGCAAAAACAGGGCTGGCAAGATAGCTCAGCGGTCTAAAGCGCCTGCTTAGGCAAGCTCTCAGGGACCGTGGTTCCATCCCCAGCACCACATGCCATGCCAGCCCCTCCCCCCAGGGCAGGCTGAGCTGACACCCCCCCCACAAAAAAAGAATCCGTGATGTGTAGTGATTGTAATAAATAAATAAATTTAAAAAAAAAAGAATAGCAAAAACAATACTGTGAAAAAGTATAAAATGGAAAGACAGGTGTGGTGGCACACACCTATAATCCCAGCACTTGGAAGGATGAGGCAGGAGGACTGCTATGCATTGGAGACCAGCCTGGGTAACAAAGAGAGTTCAAGGCTGACCTAAACTACACAGTGAGGCTCTGTTTCAAAAAGACAAAAAAAAAAAAAAAAAAGGAAAGAAAAGAATAAAGGTATTTATCCCATGTTGGGTCTTACTATATGCAGCAACAGTAATCAAGATTACTGTTGTAATCTTGTGATAATATCCAGGGAGAGGTGTGTGCATTAAAGGACAAAATAAGCCCATGTAGTGTGTCCAACTGCTTTTTCACAGATGCGGATTTGTAGAGAAGGACAGCCTTTTCAACAAATGGTACTGTAGAAATTGGGCACTTTTAGGCAAAAAGACTGAAATCCAATGTAAGCCTCCACCTTATGAAAAAAATTAAATCAAAATAATATATGTTTGAATGTTACAGAAGAGCCAGAGAGATAGCTTGCCTGCCTGGTAAGCTCAAGGACCCAGTTTTCATCCCTGGCACCACATGCAGTGCTGGCCCTGTGTCGAGATAGCCCCTGGGCATGGTGGTGCACACCTGTAGTCCCAGTGCTGGGGAGGCTGAGACAGGAGGATCACTACAAGTCTGGGCTACACAGTGAGACCCTGTACTAAATAAATAAATAAATAAAGCCATACAAGAAAATACTTTATAGAAAAACATAAGACCTTTGGGATTTGAGCCTGAGCAAGTGAAAAAAATACATTCCCCAAATAATGCAGTAAGATAATTGGTCAAAGTCATGAAAAGACATTTCCCCAAGATTTACAGGTGGCAATAAATACATGAAAAAGTGTTGAACATAATTAACTATTAGGGCAATGCAAATTAAAAACACAGTAACAGTTTGCTACACATCTGTCCTAATTGCCAAAATAAATATTAAGGACCACACTAAAAGCTAACAAGGAACTGAATACATTACTGATGGTATAGTAAAAGTGTATAACCACTCTGGAAAATAGTTGGACAGTTTTTTATAAAACTAAATGTATGACTATCATGCAGCCCAGCAATTTTACCCTTGGGCATTTATCCTAGAGAAATGAAAACATATTTGCATAAAAACCTACACATGAATATGCATAATACTTTTATTCATAATACTCCCAAAGTAGAAATAACTCAAATGCCCTTTGTTATGTTACTTGTTAAACAAACTGGAACATCTATGCTGTAATATATACCTCACAGTGAAATGAACCCACCACCTACATATGGCACAGCTTGGGTGAATCTCTCGGAAGGCACATTGGCAGAAAATAGTGTCTGAAGTTGTACTCTATATGATTCCATTTAAAGAATGCTCTTGAAGTGATAAAATTATAGAGGTGGAGGACAGACTAGTGGTGCTAGGAATCAAGGGGGCTGAGACAGGGAGAGGAGAAGAGTAGATGAGGAGAATATTTCTTACAATTTTTTTTTTTTGTTGTTGTTGCTTATTTTGGTATTCAGAATTGAATCACAGCTTTGTGCATGCAAGCAAGCACTTTGTAGACATGTATTCCTAGACCTTTTTACCTTTTATTTTGAGACAGGGTCTTACTAAGTTGCCCAGGCTGGCCTAAAACTTGTGACCCTCCTGCCTTAACCCCTCCCTGAGAAGCCACCCATGTCTTTGTGTATTTCCTTTAACAACTGGCTGATCATAACCTTGTGCACAGAAGCACTCAATAATATATTTTGTGTACTATTTTTAGTTATACTGACTAGAAGTTGCTTTGCTAAACAGTTCAGCATATAAATAAATATGTCATATACATGCTACACATAGCTCAGATGCGGACATGTGAAACCCGTTTTGTGAAAGGAGGCCATAAGTATCCTTGATAATGTAGCCAAAAGGTGAGTGTAGTCCTTTCTGCATTATCCACATTAAATAGCTATGTTTCCTCCCACAACAATTTTGCCTTTGTCTTATTTTCAGGCTTTCCTTCAACTGCATCCATGAATTTAGAAACCAGGAACATGTAACATGCATGTTCTAAGAAGGCACTCTCACCCACATTCCTGAAGTACAGGAAGAAAATGCATCAAGGGTCTGTGGACGTGGTGTTTGTACTTCTTGTCATATGCACTTTTGGCAGCTCCTTTGCTTTTGGTGTGAGATTTGAACCTCTGGCCTTGTGCATGCATTCTACCTCAGGACTGCCTCACCATGGTGAGAAAAGAGCTCCTTTTCTCTTTCATGCACGTAGGTTCACACCCAAAAGGGTTGGCTTAAGTGCAGACTCGAGCACTCCTGCCAGAGTTCACAGTTGCTCACGGCTGAGCCATCAGCTGGGGCTTGCATCTCTGTGGCACCCATCCAGAAAGACGTGAAAGAGGATGAGACGTGGAATGGGCAGCAGAACGAAGTTCCGCCCTGGCCACAGCAACAGAGTATCACCCATTCACTGTCACTCTTCTCTGGTGAGGACAGCACATGTGTTGCCTACAGAAGCTCTGAGGGGAAAATGCCATCCCACGGCATAAAAATGAATATGCAGGAAGGGACTTTACAGGGAAAGTAGTATTTCTTTGGTTTTTCTTCTCAGTGTCTCCTTGCTCCCTAGGAAGCACAATGCGTATGTATCAAAAGAGGCAAGGGAGAAAGGTGGTGAGGAAATTGATCAGTTGATGAGAAAATCACCTGGAGAATTCAAATTAATACAGGCTCATTGCATGAGCAAGGACACCATTCTGTTTCAAAGAACTTGAGAAAATATATGGGGAATCTCTCAATGTCTGTTTCAAATCTATAACTGACTAATGATAAATAATTAAGAAACCAGTTTTTAATAAAGTAGTGTTGTAAATATAAAAGTTAGTGAAATTTCACCTGGTCAGTTTCTCATTTGTATTGGACCAAGATGTCCCCCAAAAGGCAATTTAGATAGCTCCAGAAATGAGTCCAGTGGAAGTATAACACATTTCATCTTGTCACTAACTTACCAGTGAAGACTATGATATGTGGTGTTTCCACATTTTTCTCAAAGAACTGAGTACCCTCTCCCAGCAGTGTGGAGTTTCTTGTTGATGTATTGGTCTCCATACACACTTTGGTGAGACTCCTCTGCATGAACAGGGGAGCCCCCTATGTGACAGGCGCACTGTCATCCTGGATGATTCTATTAAATACCTGCAGGAAGAAGCGATAGAGCACACAAGATAGGGTGCATGTGCCTACTATTCCTGCTGGCCACCAGCAAGAGAGTAGGTATTCTTGGGGCCAAGACTCAGAGCTCTTTGGGGTAGACTCTAGTCTCCTGGGGATGCTATGGTGCTTCACGATTTTTGAACTTGCTTGGCCCGAGAAAGATGAGCTGAGACCCCATAGCAGGCAAAATTCCAAGGACCATTTGTGGGCTGCTTCCTGGGGCCTTAGGGTTGGAATACTGCTAGATTCAGCTCAGTGTCTCTGTCCGCAGCGAGCATTGCCTATTTGTTGGGCATAAGGATTGGGTGGGGCGTGTGAGGGAAAGTAGTGGTAGGATATAAGCCCAAACCAGTAATAACCCCTTTCCTCCTAGACATACTACTGTTAAAGTGAATTGACTGTAATTTCCAGAGGGCTTTTGGCCTTCAGCACTACAATTAGGGAATAGAAAACTCAACCACCAAAAACATATCTAAACCACAGACTAAATCACCACTCTGTTATAATTCACCCTTCCCCAAAGGCACTATTCAACCAGAAATGATACCTGCATCAGATGATCCTGGGCTTTCTGAGCTCTCCACAGGTCTGGGAAGACCCCAAAGGGCTGATGGGGCATAGGTGAGCACTGGCAGGGTTCTAGCAGTGGGGTTTGCCTGGGTTACTTACTCCTCAAGCCACTGAGCGCTCCAAAGTAATTAATAATAGCAGCGTTATTCATTCCCAAAGTGTTCCAGTTTTCACCATAAATTATATAGTCATTAAATAAAAGCAACTGAAAATAACCTCTTGCCTCTAAGTAACTTTTCAAGTCTCCTCCTAGATGACTTTTTGCTGGGATGGGCAAACCATAGACTGCAGGACAAATGAGCCCTGTCCTCTTTGTGGATGGCCCATAAGTGAAGAATGGTCTTTACATTTTCAAACAAAACAAAAAAGGAAAAGACCGCATGTGGCCCACAAAACCTAAACTATCTACTATTCAATGCTTGTGGAAAAAGGATGCTGACCCAGGTCCGGCTCTTTGGTCTTGTCACTTTGGGGGAGGAGGAATGGAATTTAAGAGCATTACTGCTGTCTTTGGTGGCAAAGGAAGGTGATAACTCTGTATGCCTGCCCTACCTGTGTCAAACCCGAGATCCAGCACCAGGCTGTTGCTAGAAGGTTCACCAGTGTCTGGGAAATGGCATTCACTCGTGTGGAATTTGACAGAGAATCTCTGGGGATAGCCAGTGCATCCGCTGAGACTCCCTTGTTCCCTCTGTCCCCCCAAACATGGCAACCAGAAGAATGAGGAATGAGGTTTGGTTAAAGCTGTCCTGTACTGCACTATAGCAGGGCTTCTGGTTTGGGGAAGAGAATCCCCGGGAGCCAGAATCCTGCCCTTTTGTGTGAATCCCTGTAGCCCCAGGCCCTGCGCCCCACTGATGGTTTCCTCCTGTCATTTTCTGAGGTCCAGTTAGCCCCCAGACACCCATGCCATTTCCTGCCAACTCAATGTTGTGCCTCCCAGTGTATGCTGAGGAAGGTCTTGGAGGGCCCCTCCTCTCCTTGCATAACTATGATCCCGTCCCCCTGCCCTGGGAACTATGTTGCTACAGCTTAAAGGGGCTGCTTTTCTGAATCACATTTTTTTTTTTTTGGGGTGGGATCAGGGATTGAACTCAGGCCCTTGCATTTGCCGGGGAAGCACTTATTCCACTGAGCCATCTCCCCGGCCCCTCTGAATCACCTTTTTGGTCTCTCAGATCTGAGGAACTTATTCTGGTTCATGGGGACAGTTCTTGGAAAAACAGAACAAGATCTATGTTGTCCTTCTGATGAACCGCAGAAAGCCACTCAGAACTGCTATCTCTGTCTCCATAGAAGTGAGCTTCTCTCTTTACTATTGCATTCAGCCCAACACTGATGATTCTCATGAAGTCTAAGTGATTAGAATGCTGTTGTGTTCTGTGCATCTCTAAAAGAATGCACATGGTACTCCGGGAACTTTTTTCAGTTTATATTTAGAACCCTTTTAAAGATGCTAGCCAATCTCAGAAATACTCAGGGCATTTCTAAGGCCCACCCTCCCACCCTCCCTCTTTCTCAGCACACTCAAGTCCCTTCAGATGGGCAGCTGTCAGGGGCAGGGGCCTCCATGGGCAGCGCAGAAATAGGGGTAGAGCACAGACCTCCCGGTGTCCCCTGCCTTTCTGCAGCTTCCACGCTGTCCAGGGGACTCCTGAGAACAGAGCTGGGAGGAAAGAGCTTCCAGTCCCTCCTGTACACAGTCAATAGGTAGTGAGTGTGCAGCCAGACCCTGCAGGGCTGCTCTGCTGCTGTTCTGAGGACACAGCTCCAGGAAAGTGGTTTCGCTTTCTTACTCTCATCCTCTCAGAGTTCTGGCTTCACATTTTTTTTTCCGTATTTTAGGGAAGGGTCTACAGGGTGTTCAGGGTCTCACTGCACAGATAAGACTTATAGTGATCCTCCTGTTTACAGCTTTCTAAGTGCTGGGATTACAGGCATGCACCACTATGCCCAGTCTCAATTGTCATCTCAGTGAACCTGGAGGCAGGGCCAGCATGGCATGCCCAGGATCAAACCCCCAGCCCCTGTACCTGCTTGCATGCACTTTAATCCACTGAGCTATTTGGCTGGCCCAATGGCTTCCCATCTCTGCGATGATTATGAAATCTGAAGTCTTAGACACTGACAGAAAGCAGTGGTTTTTCCCCTCCGATTTCTGTGAGGGCTCACTGGGGTTAGTGTTTGAACATTTTGAGAAAGACAAGTGTGTATGATGCTCCCGTCTGCATCTGTACCCTGGCTGCTGTGCATCGGCCTCCTCTGTACTTCACAGCAGAGCTACCACTCACCTTCCCAGGCTGGCAGGGCCTGAGGGAGGTGACACATCTGGGGGAGGTCTGCTGCCTGCCTCTCTCCTCCATCCCTTCCTCTGAGCTTTGCAATACACACCTCCCATAGGTGGCAGAATGCTCTCCAGTGGAGCAGGGAGGCAGCCCCAGGAGCAGGTCCATTTTGGTGCTCACGGTTTCAGCAGTGCAGAGCTATGACGGTCACCCATAGTTCCCTATAGTCGTCAAGGTCCATCTGTTTGCACTACACTGAAGAGCAAGCGAGAGGGGAGGATGAGTGTGACCCTGGTGCAGAGCATCCATGTCCCTGACATCTCCTCCCTCGCACCTATCTTCTCAGCTTGACTAGTGTCACCGTGGGACAATGTAGAAGGCAGCTGGGGCCTCCTCTCAACCATGCAGTGTCAGCATTCCTGTGGCCGGATTGTGACTGAAACCTTCAAACACCCAAGATCTGTATGTGGAAAGACTGATGTAAAAAATTGTTCCCTTTCCTCTGGCTCTATGAATAGAAGGACAGTTGGAATTTGGTTTTTTCTATCTTTATTTCTTCTTGCTTTTGATATAGATACAAACAAATCACTCTCTTGTACAACACACACACACACATACACACAAAAGAAAACCGCAGCCATTCTTGTGATTCTTTTAAAGTGCATTTCCCCTTTAACTTTGTGTACAAAAATATTTATTTTTAAAAAACATGCAGAAATTTCTTGATAAGGCACTTTTAGGCATAAAATGAAGATGAGTCCTCAATTCTACATTTACATCGAGGTAAAACTGAAACATCACAGCTGCATTCACCAAGCCCCCACACACCCAGCAGGATCTCCAAACCAATCAACACAACTGGAAAAGCATTCACAACTTTGCAACTTATAACTGTGACCAGTAGAAATTGATTATCCCTGACGTGCTGTCCCACTTCAGGAAACTACGACAAGCTGCCAACTCATTTTCGTGAAACCCTTAGGATCCCACTATAGGCAAGATCCCCAAATTCAGGAATCCTGTGGAGAGAGACAGTTAGACATGGCCCCTCATCACCCACACTGTGGTAATGAGCCTCCAGGACTGCATCCAGTGCAGGACCTTAGAAGGACAACTAAGGTAGGCAATGATGTCCTTGGGGAGAGAAGACCCACCAACTGAGTATTTCTAAAACAAGGAGCAATTAAAACTCATCTCACATCCAAACGACAAGGTATACCTGTTTTTAAAAAGTGAATGATACCTAATGATCAAAAACTACCAAGTGGTTCAAAACTTCCATCTTTGAAAAACATCATTTTTATCACCATTAAAATCACAACTTTGAAGAGGACTTCCCATCTTCCTGCCCTCAATCCTTTCCATGTCTTCAGAGTTATTAAGACTTTATTGTGTCTTCCCCTCTCCCTTAAAAAGAATAAATAAAACTTAAAGATGAATTCCACCATTACTCAGAATATTTTCATTCCTGAAGAGAACTATTTTTAATTTATTTTTATTTTTGTGTCTTTTTGAGACCGGGTCTTGCTACGCAGTTTAGGCTGGCCTTGAGCTCACTTTTTAGCCCAGGTTGTCTTCAAATCACAACCATCCTCCTGCTTCAGCCTCCTGGCATGCACCACCACACCCAGCAATTTCTGAACTATACAGCTCCATTCTTTTTCATTAGCTCTTTTTTTTTTTTTAAACAAGAATCACTTTTAAAAAGCCCACTCCCTTGCTTCCAAGACACATCTTCCAAGAAATGTTAAAGCTCATTTAGTATATATTTTATATAGTTCAGCTTATTTATTGCACCCAATTTGCAAAAGTGCCCTCGGGAGTCTTGGAAAATAAACATGAAACAAAAATGGAGTTGCTTTGTGGGTCTCAAAACACAGCATAACAGCACAGTGATGGGAGGCTGGGACTTTAGAGCAAGTGGAGAGACACGAAGACTGGGGACTATTCGCCATCATAACCTAGAGTGGTGTGAAGTCAAACGTCCAGGGTGGCCACAGCCAAGACTCTAAAGAGCCTGTCAGCCTCTGAAATGTGGAGGCCTCAATGGTGAGGTAGGAACAAAGAAGGGGAGAGACTGTCATTGCATTTGAAAGGCCCTCTGAGAGCTCTTGGGCAGCAGACTGGGCCAAATGAATAAGGGGTGGGGCGGGGGAAACCGCAGGAAGGCAAGGTCTTCAGGGCTCCATAAGCAACAGTCCAAGTCATTTTTAATTTTTTTTGTCTTCATCATTAAAGTCAGGCAAATAGGCTCTTTGAGGGGAAGCAGGCTCTGCAAGCAAGTGAGGACTTGCTTTCTGAATGGAGGAGTGGGGTGGGGACTCCAGGTGTGTTAACTGGGGGCTTCTAACCAGTGCCCCCAGCAAAAGAGGCTGCGGTAAACTGGGAGAAAGAAGGTGTGGGGGGCATACAGCTGCTTTAGGAGAGATGCTTATCACTGAGTTACCATATTTCAAATTTTGACAGGGAATAGTTTCTTGGGATCATTGTTACACAAAACCAGAAGATTGTATTCTGGAGTCACTGGAGGACCTTTTCTTTGGAATGCACAATCCACCTTACTCTGGCAACTTATAAATAGCAGTGCACCTTGTCCCTTTCCTACCCTGGGGCGGGGGCACTTCTTAGCCCAAACTAAAACTCATGACCTACATGAGATCAGTTTTGGTTCTACTGGATTTGGATTTATACTATTAATAGTTCTGTAACATTTAAAGTATCCTTTTGTGTACTTGATGCTTGGATAAAACACAGTCTCACCCAATTTCAGCATAAAATACAAATGTGATTTCCCCATAAGTTACACTAGCATGTATTCCCAAAGTGCTATCCACCTGGGAGAGGTACAAAACATAAAGCCCTAGATTGTGGACTAGTAACAGCTAGTTTTAGGAACATGAATTACATCAAATACCACTTAGTATTTAAACAGTTAAAACTGACAATGTCCAAAATGAAAATAAAAGTTCCAAAATGAAAAGAAAAAGAAAAAAAAATAGTTCCCAGCTACCAAAGTCCAGAAGTGAAGGTGCTCGATATTGGTAGGACATGGATTCCAAAGCCACAGAAAGCAGGAGCTCTTTTTAATCTGGAAAATTCAAACATAAGGCTCTGCTTGACAAGTCCAGCCCTGCGCCTCCACATGTCGGTGACGATGTATTCCCTTTTTTCAGCGAGCCTAAGAGAAACCTCACTTTCAGTAAGATGAGGCAATAGACTCAAATAGTTCCTTAACCAAACTCCAAAACCAAGAAAAAAAAAAAGATCAATTCTACAAATACACATGTAAAAATATTAGTCAAATACTCCTAAGTAAAAACCAATCTTGCCCAAGAAAAATCACAGGTTTGGGGACCTCACCTGCCACTGAAGGTCCCAGGAGTCTCATAATAGCATTCTCTCACATCCTTCAGTCCAGCACGGTTAAGAACAACTGACCACTGTTTTTACAGAATTGGCAAACCTTTAAACATAGGAGAACGTGACGAAGATTTGCCCCCGTCCCTTTCCATACTAGCACACCATAAATAAGAACACCCAAGCTAATGTCCCTGGGTGCTTGCAAAGAGTCTTGGATGTTGCAGGCAAAATAAGACCAAGCAGTTTTTGAAGGCTTCGTGGATCTGCAACTCAAATTTTCTAAACACAAAATCCAGATGACTCTGGGGGAAGAGAGATCTACAGTTCTTTGTGTGAGAATGAGGCTCACAAGTCAGCCAAGCAAGTGAAAACAAATCACATCACCATGCCTTCCAGTGACCCAGGGTGGCAGCGAGTGCTTAGGCAGCTCTTCCAAAACGCTGAGAGAAAAAGCTGCGTGTCCTGCGCCTCACGGGCGCCCTGCCACCCAGGACCCCGCACAGCATTTTCCATTGTTACACTGCTGCTATCTGCTGGAATATAGATGCGGGGTCCGGAAGAGGGGACAGGAAATGCCTCTCTCAGTCACAGGCTATTTATTTGCCTTTATTCTCTTCTTCAGGACAGCAGATGAACTGGGAAGAAAAAAATGAAATGCAATAAAAATGAACTTGCAGGAAAAGGAGCGGATTGCATCTGTGCTCTGCAGCTGTGACATCTTGTTGGATATCACAGTGATGGCCAGGTGGTCCAAGCAGCAGGAAAGGCCTGGATGGTGGAGACCACCAAAAGTGGGTGGACCGTGGGGGGTCCCGCTGGGGTGGGACGACTTCCAGGTGACTGACTTTCTTGTCTCTGAATGCAGGCAGGAGGCAGGCTCTGCTGGCTTTGGCAGCACTGCCCACAGGCTTTGTTCCTTTTTCAGACCCTTCCTAGTAGTGCTCTGCTCATTCTTGTGGCTGCTTCAGGTGTCACAAGGGACTGGAGTGTCACCTCTAAGGGAGAAGCCAGTTCTGTGAGCTGCACCTGGCTGAATTTGGTTTCAGAAAAAAGCGAACAGGATCCTTCCTTTTCCTAAGCGGTGCCCAAAGGCAGTGCAGCTTTGCTCCTCTCTTGGCTCCACCAGCCCAGGGTGACCAGAGCCACAACCTGTCAACTGCAGTCACTAATAATAAGGCCCCAGCTTTTCATATCCTAAGTAACTCGGCCACTCTGGAAACAGACCATAGGAGCACCGAGGGCTTCCAAACTGGTCGAAGGATATGCCAAAATCCGGACTGTGCTGTGGCTCCGCCTGAGTGGACTTCAGCTCGGCCTGGATGATCCTGTAGTTTCTGCCTTTGTTGCTGTCCCAGTACATCTGGCCATTGCACTCATAGCACACGGCAAACTCCATCTTTTCATAAGACTGAATCTTTTCAGGCAAGCTAATGTCAAAGGAGAAGGTGTCCCGGTCTGAACCGGCGTAAGTGTCCTTCACATACTGGCAAGGGAAATCTGTGAAGCTCTTCCAGGTGTCAAATGTCATCCTGATCTTCACGATCTTCTCAAATGCGAGGTTCTGAACCTTCACGGTGCCTGTGATGGCTTTGTCCTTCAGCACACAGTTTTCAAGGCAGACGCGATTAGCCTGAAGTCGATTTCTAAAGTCTAAGTAATCCGTGGAGGGCTGTGAAAAGTCCAAGACAAAGCTCTCGCTCTCTGCTGTCGTCAAACTCACAATGTTGTCTAGGAGCTCGGTGATGTTAAACGGAATATCTAATGGGTCATCGAATTCTGAGAACACTTTGACCATTGTCAGGGCCAGCCCTTGGTTGTCTGCGAAGGACACACGCTTTTTCACTTTCTTCTCCTGGACGGCAGGGGCTACCACTCCGCTGGCTTCATCCTTGCTGCTCAGCTGAATGCAAGGCCTTAGCGGCTTGCTTGGCTTCGGCGAGGCCTTGAAGACGAACCGCTCTCGTCGCAAGGAGGGGGCCATGCAGTTGTACCTGTACTCAATGTCCACTGCCATGGCGGGGTGGGAGGAGCAGGCAAGCACCCTGGCGGGGGGGGAAAAAGACAGAAAACAGGAAGGAGGTCAGATGGATGTTTACATGCCTCATCTCAGCAGAGCACGCTGAACGGTGTCTCCTTTCACCTGGGCGTGCACTTGTCAGTGCTAACTCCAGGGTGGTCTCACAGGATGTGGGTTTCAGGGAAAAATGTGTGTGTGTGTGTGTGTGTGTGTGTTGTGTGTGTGTGTGTGTGTGTGTGAGTGTGCTGGAGAAGGGGTGTTGGAAATAGAAAACACACAAAAACATGAAGTCCTCTAGTTTTAAAGTTATGTTCATAGGTCCTTCCGTCTTGAGCCCTTCAGTATGCTAATGAGCCACACAGGTCACACTGTTTGTAGGCCCTCGTGCCCATCTGACTAAATCACCCCTTGTGGGTAAGTACAGTCGACAGATGGGTGGCCTGAGGAGCACAGTTTGGTAAAGACTGGTACTTTGATACTTCAACTGGCAAGCAGATACTGTAGATACTTACAACATAAACTATGGTGTACTGGCAAAATAAGCTATTAACATATACATTATTGTGTGTGTGTAAAACACTTAAAATATATTGTCTTGGCAATATTCCAGTACTGTACATATTTTTATTAAGCCTATTCACTATGAGGTACAGTAGCTCTCTTGAATTTATGCCTCTTATTGAAATAAGATTTGTGTCTTTTGGACAAAATCTCCACATTCCCCTCAGTGCCCAGGCCCAGCATTCTCGAGTGGTTCACCAAGTGGAGCTGTTACAGATTCCACACGTAAGTGAAAGCAGGTGGAATTTGCCTTCTGTTCCTGGCTCATTGCCGTTATGTAGCGTCCTCCAGGCTCAACACATTGCCTCAAATGGAAGCGTGTCATGGTTTTCTATGGCTGAGCAATATTCCATCCTGCATGTATGCACCCCATTTTGTTCATGCCCTGGTGTACACTTAGGATGATTCCACATTGTGGCTATTAGGAGAAGTGCTACATTGAATATGGCTGTGGGATGTCTCTTCAATGCATTAATTTAGTCTCTCTGAATGCATGTGCTGTAGTGGGATTGCTGGGCCACATGGTAATTTTAGGTTTTGAGGAAGCCCCGCATTGTTTCCTGTGGGGCTGTCCTGACACTCCCACCAACACTCCCTGCTCTCCATGTCATCTTCAACACCATTGTTTTGCATCTTTTGGAGGACAACCATCCTAACATATGTGAGCTGCACCTCCCTGGAGGTTTAAGCAATAATAATTGTTTTTATTCAATAAAAACAATATAAATACTTCACCATATAAATACTGGCTTGGTGTCTTCTGTATGTCAGATATTACACTAGGCACTGGGATTCAGTTAAGGAGCTAGACACAAGCTTCTTTTCATAAAGTTATGGTAGGCTTTTACATTCTAGTATACATTTTTATAAAAAGAACCACAATTTAATATTTTAAGCCTTTCATATTTGTGAACTTTTTGCCTTTGATATCAGTGCAAATAGTTACTCTGAGCACAGAAAGAATCATGCTCTAAGAGATTAAATCTGACTATAAAATTACAATTGTCTATAACTGAAAAAGTCATAGAATCCAAAACAGTAAAAGATAATCTGGAAAAATAGTTTACAAAAAAAAACATAGTAGAAAATAGTTAATACCCTAATATACAAACAGCTCTTACAAAGAAATAAAATCAAGTAGTTCTCACACAAAAATGAGCAAAAGTGTGAACAGAAAATTCATGGAAGAAATTGAAAAGAGACTTATACATATGCAATGTCCAACATTAAAATAAGTGTAAGAGATTTAGATTAGAAAAGATGCTCATTTCTAACTATTGAATTTAGAAAGATAATGAAAATGTTTTTATCTTTCTCGATTGAGACAACCTTTTAAAATGTTATCATTTTTGTTCCGATACTGCACACAGGTATTCATCTTTTAAGTGAACAGTTCAAATCTACTAAAATGTTCAGTGTACTGTTCTGGTGGATGCTACAGACTGACCACTAACAGGTACCTGGTCAACTCAGCTATGCTACATCTATGCTATTTTTATATCACCACTGAATTCATTTATGAAATGAATTTAAATGGTATGGGAAAATTTTATACTATATTATAAATATGTAAATTAGAGGTGACAAAGCTATATATCAAGAACAGATGTGGGGAGAAAATGTCAACACAGGTGTATACAAAAAAGATTAGCAACACAGCAGTCTCTCATCTGTGTTGCATTCCATGGCTCCAGCTCCTTGTTGTCAGCTATGCTATAAAAACATCACATGGGAGGGGCCAGGGAGATGGCTCAGTAGAATAAGAGCTTGCCTGGCAAGTGCAAGGGTCTGAGTTCAATCCCCAGTTATGAAAAAAAAAAAAAAAAATTCACATGGAAAACTTTAGAAGTAGACAATTGATATATTTTAAATTGTGTGCTACTGTGAGTAGTCTGAAGATATCTTGTGCCATCTTGCTTGGTCCCACTTCTTCCTGGGATATGAGTCATGCCTTTGTCCTGCACATCCACTCTATATACACACTGTCTTCCCGTCAGGGACTCAGTTGCCATCTGGGGCATCAGGTAGACTACTATAGTGTCACAGTGCTCATGTTCAGTTTCCATTTATTTCACCTAATGGCATCTCAAAGCACAAGTGGCACCTGAGTCTAATATAGAAGGGCAGGTTAGCTCTGGTCCTATGTGGTCATGCTCTATGACCCAGAGGAAAAACACAGCACCTGTGGTGTTCAGCATCCGCTGTGACTTAGGCATTCATGGTCGGTCTGTTTTCAAATATGTCCCCTGTGGAGCAGAAAGCACTACTATATACCCAAAACTGTCAAAATATCCAGTGCTACTAATGCTCAAAAATGACAGACAAAATGGTGGCCATCTTTTGAGAAGAGCTGGGGGACCACTGGTCTGGCCTAACAAATAGTTTCATTTTACCATTTGATTTTGATTAACCATCTACACATCACGAAAAAGTGAAAAACAAGGACAAAGACATATCAGGTTTGATTCCATTTTTTTTTTTTTAAAAGAACAGCACTTTCCTAGGATGCAAGAAAAACACTTAGCTATGACTACTTGAAGGAACACATTCAGAGACAAAAAAGAATAATTAATGACGATAATGCAGATATTAAAACATTCATCATTTATTTATTTATTTGGCAGAACCGAGGATTGAACTAAGGCCCTTGTGCTTGCCGAGCAAGAGATTATTCTACTGAACTATTTCTTCAGCCCCTAAAAGTCATTTTAAAGGATACTTATAGTTTCCTCTCTAACAAAGTTGATCTATGAAAAAAATAGGGCAAATTTGTCTACTGTCTTTTTTTTGGTGATGGCACCAGGGATTACATTCAGGACCCTGCACTTGCCAGGTAAGCACTTATTCTACTGAGCTATTACCCTTTTTTAAGGACAGGGATTTGCTATGTAGTTCAGGCTAGTTGAACTCACTGTATAGCCCAGGGAGACCTAAAATTTATGGTGATCTTCCTGCTTCAGCCTCCTAGTTCTGGGATTATAGATGTGCACTACCATGCCCAACTCTTGTCTGTTCTTTTTGTTTGTTTGCTTCTTTCACAGGATTTTTTTGAAAAGAATAAAAAAATAATGAACTTTAAAAACATTAGAAATGGGCTTGGGAGATGGCTCAGTTGAATAAGTGCAAGGGCCTGAGTTCAATCCCTGGTTCCACCAAAAAAACAAACAAAATTATTAGAAATGATATAGAATTTCACTAAAGAACATAATAAGAATTCAACAATGGTATCTGTTCTTATATCCATGCAACATTTTTGGAAAGGAAAGTGCTTGCTAAGTTGGGCAAGACAGCTTTACACAGAATCAATGGGGATATTAAAACAGAAAAAGACCCTATTCTTAAAATTACTTGGGTTTTAGTTTTTCTTCTCTACTCCAAAATGTTTATGTTAGAAGAGTTAGCAATATATCTTCAGTTCTAATTTCATTTTTTACTTTCTGTTTATGGTCAGACTCTTGCTACTGCAGCAGGCCTTGAACTCACAGCAGCCCTCCTGCTTCAGCTTTCTAAGTGTGTGGATTACAGGTGTGTGCCCAGCTTCACCTCTGATTTAACATAGGCAAATCTCTTTTCTACTTTGTTTTCTTTTGAGACAGGGCCTTACCATGCAGCTCAGGCTGGCCTTGAACTCCTAGTGATCCTCCTGCTTTATTTAGCCTCCTGGGTGCTAGGATTACAGGTGTGGGCCACCATGTCCAGCTAGTTTTGTTTTTAAATATGAATTAAAACCAAATAACCACACAATAGACACACTTTGTATCCCAGCAAAGTATCCCACTTAGCCCACCCAGGAAACCCTGGGGGCGAGCGGAGTAGGAGGACATCTTCCTGGTCAGCCTCTTCCTCCTGGCCTGAGTCAGCAGTGTCAAGCACAAGTTCTCTCTGGGCCTCTAACTAACTTCATCTGTACCTTCCTGTACACTTTTAAAGACGTTCATCAGAAAAAGATTGAGAAACTCTCAAGACGCTATGGCAACAGAATGGCCAAGTGAGAGGACCCAGACTGCACACCTCTGGCTCACTAACACCTCTCCCAAGTTCTGACCCAATGTGGTGCGCAGGAGACCTTGGTCAGTTTGCACCGCTGTGTCCCCATGGTGTACATTTGCTCCCGGGATCTCTCTTATCACCAAGCTGCATGCACAAGCAGGACTCGAGGTGGAGTGAAAGATTCTGGCCAGAACCAGAGCTGATTATACATTCCACTGGCACTTTCAAGAGCCAAACTGTTCTTGCACGATTCTTCCAAGAAAGGCAAATGTAAGGTTTGATGGCCCAAAATCACCACTGGCAGGACTACTGCCCCGGGAATTGCACAAGCAACCCTGGCCCAGAGTCCTTTTGCTTTTTCACTGTGTCCCCATCACTGCAGGTGAGAACATTTACCCCTGTGGCCTCAGTTGTGACATCATGACCATGCACTACTGCCTTGCCTGTCCATGCAGTGGATTCTGGCTCTCATCGACTTATCTTGCAAGAATGCCCATGTGAAGATACTGGTTTGGGGTAGGCTTTTTTGACCATTCTGCCTAGGAAGTCCTCAGTAGATTGTGGCAGGGACAGTAACACCCAGAATTACTGAACTACCAAGATGTCCAAAGTAATACTTTAAGTCCGTGAAAGAAAGACACCTGGGCAGGTGCTTCATGAGCAAATGGCATGAAAATGATCGGTTGCCAAACAGGATGTGCCAATGTGTACCTCAGAACTCTCCTGCCAGACTCTCTGGCTGCTCCAGGCAGAATCCTTTCCCAGGATCAAAACCAGAACCAGAATGTGGACACATCGGAACCAGCAAAGTAAGACACACCAGTTGTGGCACAGACTCTGGAGCACCATGGGTATATACGGAAGCTTCAGAGGTCAGCTGTGCTGGTGGAGGGGCCCGGCTGTGCAGAGAGCAAGATCAGTGATCCTGGCCCGAGCTGCACGACCTGTCCCATTCCCCAAAGCTGGAGCACATATGGGAAGCTTTGCAGAAATGCTCTTTCTGTTACACTTACAACAATACACTTGCTCAAGACAGCTGGCCAGGTGAGACGTCATGGTGGTTTTTCTTATGAAAATACCAGACCTGTTCAGAAAATAACCACAAGGCCTTCCTTCCCAGTGTGAGCTACCAACTTTTCTGGCTGTCCTTTTTATAGGAAGCAAATCTTTATTTATTTATTTATTTTTGTACTGGGGCCAAGGAATTTTTTTTCCCATTCTTCCTAATAAGACAGGAAGATCAGATGTACAACAACCTGCGAGCAACACTGAAAACCACCAAAGTACATTAGAAAACTGTTCACAACCAGTTTACAAGACATAGCCATCCACCCCACTTCAGCAATTCTTCATTTCTCCCCAAAGGTTTAGCTGATAGCTTATGAAGTTGACATCTTTTCCTGTTTGCACTGTGGGAACTTTGTTTACAGCCATAGAGTTATTTGCACCCTTCCATTGTGTGATCAGCAACCAAAGCATCTTTGAGATAAATATTTATGAGTAAGTTTAAGTGGGACAGACCCTGGCCTTCTGAAAATGTCCCAGGAGACCAGAGCCCTACCTAAGAAAGAAGGTCTCCAAGGAGCTGTGCTCTAAGGCTCACCTTCTTTGGGCTGCAGGATTCTTCCCAAGGTTCCTGCACAAGGTTCCTGCGAGCTGTCACTCCGTGCTGATAGTAATACCTGACGATTCTCTTCCCCTGTTTCCCTGCATACCTCAACTACTTTGGTGATGAGTCCTCCAGCCGTCCTCCCTTCAGTCTTGGCTCCTGACCAACTCTGCCAATCGAATCAGTTCCTCTCCTCCTCCTTTTGTCCCAGCTTGAAGCTAGAGTCCCTTCTTGGGATACAGAGTCCCTGTCCACACAGCCCACAGACTCTGCCAACTTTCAGCCACTCTCCAGTTCTCACCTTCTCCTCTTCTTCAGGCACCAATACCCTACCAGGCCCCACACCTTCTGCTACTTCCTCCTGGGCCCTCAGCTACAGTTCTGTCCACACCCCTTCTAAAGGGTGCCGGAGCCAGTGCGCCCCTCAGCCACCCTCACCCTTGCCCTCGTCTCCAGTCGGCGGGGGCTCTGCCCCCGCCTCCACGGAGCCACCGTTGCCCCGCCGCACCCACCTTCCGGGCCGCGGAGACGCCCCCGCCCCAGCGCGCTGGCCTCATCGGAGAGCACTGCCACCAGACTACGTGAGCGTCGGTGTGTCCGGGAGGCTGGGCCTGGGCTGGGTTCCAGAGGTGAAGACCAGGAGGAGGAGCTCAAATGATCGTCCGGAGGGGGCGGGGCGGGCGGGGCAGGAGGGGCCGGGCGCAGGAACAGGGACAGCGGAGCTGCGCTGCTAGAGCACCCCCGCGTGGGCCACCGCACCCCGTGTTCTCAGGCCTCGAGGACCTGTGACTACCGAGTGTGCGATTAAAGGGTGATCTGAACCAGACTGGAAAGTAGATGGGAGAAATAGAACTTTACAGCAATAGGGTTTGGAATCAACCCCCCCAGTCCCCCACTCCCTGAGACTGAACCCAAAACCTTAGCATTGAGCTACATTCAAGTGCTTTTTCAGTTTTTTCAATTTTATAAAAGATTTCAGCTATGTTGCTAAATTGCCCAGGCGGGTCTTGAATTTGTTATACTCCTGTTTTCCAGAGTTCTGTGATTACAAGCAACCCCCATCCCAGCTCTGGAAGCAGTTTGCATGTATGAATGTATTTATTTATTTATTTATTTAACCGCGGTAGAAAGATGAGAGGGAAGAGAGAAGGAGGACTAAGAGGAGCAAGAGGAGCAGGAGGGGGCGGGGAAGAGGAGGAGGAGAGAGACAGACAGACAGACGGACAGACAGAGACACAGACAGGCATACAGAGCCACAGCTCGTCCCTTCCCTGCAGATTCCACTTCTCAATCCCAGGGCCTCCTCTACAAGAGTCAGGGCTCCAGACTGGATAGCGGTGTCAAGTTCGAACTCGGGACAACGGGCGCAAGGCTGTTTGCGGCCCCAGCCCCAGCCCCGGGGCAACCTTGGATGGCAGGAGCGGCGGGCCAGTCTTGCTCTGTCCGCTCGGTCTCCCCGGCTGTCCGCTCCCTGAACTCAACTCTGGCTCCTCGACACCGCGTGCCAGGAAGCCCGACGGCTGGAACCAGAGCTCCCCGCGCGCCCCTCGCCTGCCCGGGACTCGGGGCGGGTACATACCGGGCACCGTGGCGAGTCCCAGGGGGGCCACGCCAGCCCGCCGCCGCAGCACCGCGGGGTCCGTCTCAGGTCCACGTGCGGTCAGCTCCCGCGGCGGCGCTGCCCGCTTTAACTTTGCGGCCGCGGCTCGGGACCGTGGCCCAGACCCGCGCGCGTGAACGCCCCCAGCCCGGCCGACCAATGGCTGCGGCAGGGAGCAGCGCCCCGCCTCGCGCTGGGCCGCCCGCCAGCAGGGACACGGCTGCGGGCCAGGCCCGGCCCGCGGCTTCCTATGGGAGGGCGTCCGGTTACCGTTACCGAAGGGTCGGAGGGCCGGCAGCCGGCAGTCCCGGCATCGCTGTGGGCGACCCAGGCAGTCATGCACTCCCTTTC
Organism: Ctenomys sociabilis; assembly: GCA_004027165.1. NCBI lineage: Eukaryota > Metazoa > Chordata > Mammalia > Rodentia > Ctenomyidae > Ctenomys > Ctenomys sociabilis. Next base: position 78,594 of record PVKA01003238.1, read on the forward strand.
TGTCACACATGCCTAGCATGGGGCTCATGGGTGACAGTCACCTCCCTACCCTGTGCGGAGCTAAAGGTTCCGCTTGAAGGGAGACAAGTGTGTTTCCCTCTGTTTCACGGAGACTCTAGGGATTGGTTTTCTTAACCCCTACCAGGATTACAGGACCTTGCTTTGTGCCTTATCATATCCAGGCGTTAGTTATGAAAATCAGAGGAAAAGCTTTCACAGTACAGTTGCCCTGAGGCAGGCAAAGATTTCTAAAGCAGGTATATTTTGAGATGAGAAGGCTCGAATGTGTTGCACTAGTAACCTCCCCGTCTGCACAGGGCTTCTCTGCTGTCTCTGGTGCTCCTTAACAGTCAATGATGGCTTTAGTAGTCTGAAGCAGAGGCTCCGCCTCACATGTGAGATGGCTTTGCCTATCAGCTGACCTGAGCTATGCCCCTTAAGGAAAGGCTGTCAGGTTCCTAGTTCTAATGACCAGTAAAATTTTAGAATGTTGTTAATTGATACAAGATTATTATTATTATTATTATTATTTATTTTTTATTTTTTTGGTGGAACTGGGGATTGAATTCAGGCCCTTGCGCTTGCCAGACAAGCGCTTATTCTACTGAGCCCATTCCCTGGCCCCTGTTTGGTCTTTTTGAGATAGGGTCTCACTATGCAATTCACACTGGCCTTGAGCTCACTGTGTAGCCGAGGCTGGTCTCAAACTCACAACAATCTTCTTGCCTAATCCTCCTGAGTGCTGGGATTACAGACATGTGTCACCACACCAAGCTAATACAAGATTTCCAACTGTCTTAGTCACTTTCTGGAACATGCCTGGAACAGATGATCAGACATTCACCATTTAAAGGAGGAGAAGTTAACTTCTTAATTAATTGAGGCTCAAGGCCTCAGTCCCTGGCAGCAGGAAAGCCAGGTGAGGTGGCACATGCCTGTAATCCTGGCACTCTGGAGGTGGAGGTAGGAGCATCGCTGTGAGTTTGAGGCCAGCCTAGACTACAAAGTGAGCTCCAGGCCAGCCTGAACCACAAAGCGAGAACCTGTCTCCAAAAGAAAAGAAAACCTGGCAGCAAGGAGAGAAGGGAGGAGTTTGGGAGGGACACATCCCCAGGGCCCTGTCTCCAGTAAGGCCCCACCTCCTAGCACCCTCAGTTGCAAACCTATCCATGGTGGAATCCACTCTTGAGTAGAACACCCTGTGACCCACTCCCATTCCACACCCATGAAACTGTGGGGGGCATTGTAGATGCAAATCATAAGAACAACTTTTTATATTTTATTTTTATTGGCACATGTCTGCAGTACATGTTTCCATTCTTTGCATTGGTACACGTACCTAGCACATTTTAATCCCTGATTTGCTTTCTCTTCTCTCTCTTCCCTTCTCCTCTCTCCATATCTTGGTCCCCTCCCACTTGAGAATGGTCTTTTGAGAATGATCTGTCTTCTTCCTATTATACATCTTTTATTTTACTTTTTGTTTATAATTTGGGATTCTCATAGAGGAGAAACTATGGGATATCTAAGCTTACATAGCACCAACTTTTTAATGATCAAGTAATGACATTAAAACAAATACTACCATCTTTTTTTTAAAGTGCTGTCTAACAGCTATACAATAAAAATGCACAAAGGGCATATTGGTCTCTGCCATGAGATATATTTAGTATTATTATACTGAATATGGCATTTGAGAATTTCTACTTCAAGGACTACAGAAACTGCTTCCAATTTTACTAGTTATACAAGATTGAAACATTAATCTCTTATAATAATCCAATAAACATTCAGCTCTACAGAACGCTTCTCTAGATGCAGTTTTCTGGTCTGAAGGATAAATGGTGATCATTACTCTTACACTCCTCTGATGGGCAAATTGGATAAGGGACCAGCCGGGAAATCTATTCTTCCTGGGTGGTTCTCATACTCCGTCTGCCAACTTCTAACCCCTCTTTTGCTGGCTGACAAATAGTTTGAAGATTTATTAAGCCAAGTACTGGTCACGTCTCTCAAGCATAGCAAGTGTCAGAGAAGTGAGTAAAGATTAAGAGCCAACAGGTATTGCAAAATGTATGCAGGCAAAGGGTGACCTGTATCAAGCTGGGAGGGAGTTAAGACAAGCAAATGCAACTTTATAGCATCAGGGTCTGGGAGCACGATCCTTACACAGATCTAGGAAACCAAGGGTAATGATTTCTCCTGTGGTTGAAATGACTATTTCAGACTCAGAAAGTGGGGCTAAACTTAGTTGTGGCACACCACAGTCTTGGTAGGTAGGAGTATGGCCTCTATGAGTTTGAAAAGAGCACAGTTCTTTTTTTCTTTCTTTCAATCAGAAGGCAGTTAGGAAGCAAGCTCAGAAGGGCTGTAGAAGACAGCAGCCCAGATCTCCAGGCCCCGAGAGCTGGACCATCCTTGGACATGACCTTATCCTCCTCTCTCTTTGAAAGAAAACAAAGAGGAAAAGTGAACATGGAAAATTTCAACCTCAATGCACACCAAGTACCTTTTATGATAGCTGGCACTGAATTTTAGTCTTAATTTCATTTATTAAAACCACTCCCTAAGAAAAATAAACCAAAAACCTTAGTACAGCTAAGCATAGTTAATTATTGTTCTTCCATGAACTGTTTTTGTGTTTTGTTTTACATTTTTTCAAGACTGTCAGTGGTAACATTGTTTTATTTCTTTCTTAAACTGGGGCTCATCTCTCTCATTCATTCATTCATTCATTCATCCATTCATTCATTCATTGAACAACACATTGAGCAGTTCCCATAAGGCAGGATGCTGGTACAAAATGAAAAAAATATAAGATTACTCCTGCCCACACTCATACAAGAAACTCATAGGCCAATACAAAGTGGTATGAAAGAAATGCATGAAAGATGAGTCTTTGTGTTTGGAAAGCTGACAGAGAGCCTCCTTTCTGCGCATGCAAATGTGTGTGTGTGTGTGTGTGTGTGTGTGTGTGTGTGTGTGACACATCAGAGGGGTGGAAGCAGAGAAGGTGAGAGAAGACTTGAGAAATCACCCTGGTAGGATCTTGATAGAGGAGAGAGAGTTAAGTAATTGAGAGGGAATGAAATAGGAATTGGCAAAAGCATGGAATTCTATATTTCTCACCAGAATTTCCACCCCATTGATTAAACATTAGGTCCCCTTTCTGGTTAAAGATTAGACACAGTCTGTTTCTTTTACTCATGTGTTAGCATCAGCTTTCTGCTCATGCAGAAAGTTTTAAGAAGTATTGTTGATGCTTTATCTCTTCCTCAACTTAATGCATTTCAAAAAATCTCATCTAAGATTTTGGAAGAGAAACTTTCTAAATTCTGATATTGCTTTTCTTTGAATGAAAATTATTGCAAAGTAAATCCAAATAAAAATAACCAACATCAAGAATTAGAACTAATGGAGAGAACATTCTTTTACTTGATCAGAATAGAAAGTGGGAAAGACTGTTTCCAAACTGCCTAAGTCTATATTTAGATGAGTGGAGCTATTTGCACCTGTCAGAGCTGCCAGCATGGTCAGGGCGCATTATGTTACCTGGGGCCTCCGTCCCTTGTTCACGTCCCACTGACGCTGACTTGTGAGGTCTTTCTCTATGGGGCCAGGCAGAAGAATACTTATTCTATAATCTGTCCGTGGAGAATGTGTCCTTTGCCTGTGAGAAGACTTGGAGTAGTGTGCATGTCAAGTCTTCTAGGGTTGGTTAAAACAGTTTCCTCACTCTTGAGGGCTAACATTGGTGTACAGGTGGCTCCTTTAAATGCAGTATGGCTACACAACTACTACTGAGCTCACAGCATTATTCTTGGTGTGAGTGCTTTGCATGAGTTGCATATCATTTCTTTAATTCATATTACTGTTTTTTTAAAAATCAGGATCATTGTGTATGTGTGTGTGTGTGTGTATGTGTGTATGTGTGTATACACAGCTTTAAAAATTCCTGACCACTCATTTTGAGTGTATTAACATTGTAATTTTTTTCTATTCTGCCACTTTTAAAATTACAATTATTATTACATGCTCATGTATAGTTGCGACATTTACATTCATGTATGCATGGTGCTTTTTCCTGTCCACCTTCCCTCCTGGCATGCTCTTTTCAATGGTGACGTAATGTTCTTTCATACAATTTATTTAACTCTCTTCTTATTGTGGGGCACTTGTTTTTCATAGACTTTCTCTGTTGTAAGCACACTTTGATAAGCATCTTTTTATTTAAATCTTTGTCCATGTTCCCGATTATTTCTTACAGTCCTATTTCCCATAGAGTAGTCATTTTTCAGGCTTGTTTCATTTTGCTGAACTGTTTTGAGAAAGGTTAGTATTGATTTTTTAAAAATTGTTGCTACTAGTCAAAAGAAAGTTAAATGATTCTAGTAAATTCTTGGTTTACAGACTTTGGACAAATTACACTTCATTTTACAAAACAAAGAATTTTTACTGATGAATCTTATGCTCTGTGTATGGGTGAAAATAGTTACACCCCTCATCATTTGCTTTAGCTTTGACTCTCCCAGTAAACAGCCAATTTGTGCTATGAATGGAGACCTCACAACCCCTGTTATTGACTTAAATGACATTAAGTGGTGGCTGAGGTCAGGTGTAGAAGCTGGGAACCAGGGAATACCACCTTGCCACAGACTCATAAAGCATTGGGCAAAACCCAGTAATATTTATTTTCTTTTCTCATTCATCCCCAGTCATGATGGTGTGATCATAAATTATATTTGTGCATGCAATTATGTGTACAGATGGTACAATGTACACCAGAACTGCATCCAGAATTTCATGACAAGTGGTGTGCACTTTTGTGAGCAGAAAAATATGCAAAGCTCCTTTTCAGACCATCAGGCCACTCGGCTGTTGGGCTGTTGCGTGCCTTGCACCTTAGGTCTGGGATGTTTCTGTTGCATGCCTCTGGAGTCAAATGACTCAGAAAGCACAGCCACTTCAGATGTTGTATAAGCAATTGTACTTCAGCTGGTTCCAGCCTGGTATTTACAAGACTGCCTGGATCTCACTGTCAGGAGCCTGCAGTGAGATAGATTGATATTTAAAAAACAATGACTCACTTGAGGGATGAGAGGAAACAAACTCCTGATGTGCAACCGTCCTTCAGCCTGCACTGTTTCCCAGCAGCCTTTAATTTTCTATCCTTTTTCTTTGAAAAAGTTAGAAGTGAACAGACATCATGCTTTCTTTCATGATCATTTGATGTTCTCTAGAGAATTGTGACTTAAAGATTGCATTTTTCCTCTCTTGAATCCCATGCTAAAAGGTTTCTCTGCACAGAGCCATGGGCTTTTTTCGAACTAGAAATGGAAGAGTTGAAACTAGAACATCACACATACTGATACTGTTTCTCCCCGGCTGCTTGCCCTGAGTGTGCTCCTGAGGAGACAAGAGTCTTGGTCTCAGAGGAGGGACTGTAGTTTAACAAGGTTATTTGCCTACCATATAATGTGGACACAGAGGACAATAGCACACTTGTTACAGAGGCTACTCAAATTTCTTATAAAATTATACTTCACCAGAAGCAACAACATGATAACTACTAGTATGGGTCTTTTTTGGTGAGTATCCAGGATTATAAAATACCCAAAACTAAACTCTGCCATTGTTTTCATCTAAATGTTGGAGGTTGCTACAACAATGTATTCAACCTTAGCAAAGATATTTGGCATCGTTCCCATTTTCCTTCTGTTAATTCCTTGGTCATTTTCAATACAAAACCCTCCCAAATATAGGGCTTTTGTCTCTTATTTTTCTCATTGCTTAATTGCTCTGAAAAATGCAGCAACTTATTCTTTCATTCTTGACTTTGACTCCTGTTTTTTCCTCTTCTCTTCCTCCTCATTCTCTCCTCTCTCCTCCTCCTCTTTTCTTTAGTATTGGTTCTGTTATGTTTTATTTATTTTAATACCAGGGATTGAAATCAGGACTTTATACTTGCCAGGCTGGTGCTTGTGCTGCTGAGCCATCTGCCCGGCAGCATTGGTTTTTAGTTTATGAACATTTAGAAGTGTCTCTTTCCTAAGAATAGGAAAATAATTTTCTTTCTTTTTGCTCTCTTGTACCATCAGCATCATCCATCAACTTTAAGACTTATCTCAAGATGCAGTTTATGAGAAGAAGAAAAATGTATGGACAAATATAACTTCCTGCTAAAATTCCAGGGAAGATGGGTAAAAAGATGAAGACTCACAAAACCCTCATAGTTAGGAAAACGATAAAGTAGAGTAGTTCAGGACTCTGTCAGCTGGAGTTTGGCAAGTGCTGACTGGGACTTAGTGAGCCTTGGCCTCAGCAAAGTGACTTATCATGGTTGTATCTCTGAAATGACATATTTTGTGATCTGTGAAATGGAAGCAGTTGCTTTCCTGCTGGGGTTATTCTGAGACTCCTGGAATACTTTATATCATACCCTTGTGGCTTATTCCAGAAATAACAAAATGTAAAGAAAGTTAAGTTTCTTGATTATTCTGAATACAATGAAACAATAAAGGTGGAAGTCTCCATGTAGTAAAGCCAACAAGAAGCTTGATCTCAACCATCTTATTCCACTCATGAAAATTGGGAGTGGGCCCTTTATCCTTACAGTGCCCTGAGTGCTGCTATTCTGGGCCCAGCCTCTGTGGAGGTGAGAGAGATCCTGCTGCTCCCTGGAGCTGGTGCTCAGGGTAGACTTTGGTGATCCTCGCTGAACATGCCTCAAGCGAAGCTCCTGTATCCTAGATCTGAGGCCCTTCTAGAATGTTGTGCTTGGACAAAGTGTTGGTCTCTAGTGCCTGGTCCCACAACTCAGTGGGTGTGAAGTTTCATCTTCTATTCTTAGAAAGTTCTGGACTCTTCCTGAACAGACCCCGCATTCCCAAAGTCTTGTGGGAGGTAGCTTTCCAAGGCTCCCTGAAGGCCCTGCTCTAGCACTGCCTTGGGGCTAGAAAACCCAAGGCTGTAGATAACAAAGGCTTCATTTTTCCCTATGGTATAAGGTATTGGGGTGTCGGAGAAAAAAGCACAAATTTATATGTTGACATATTGTAAATGATTATAGGCAAGGTAAATATATCAGAACCATCACTAGTTTGCCATATATGCCTTCACTGAGGGTAAATGGACAGAAACAACTATGATATAGCTTATTTCAAAAAGAAAAAAATCTTTCAAAAGACCCTTAGAAAAGAGCAAACCAGTGGAACAGGTTTGCCATGGGAAGCAAATGAAATTTTTTTTAAAAGTTTAGGTTGGAAAAAGGCATGGTCAGTAAGTTATGAAAAATTATATACAGAAAAGAAACTCAGATGAAAATCTCAGAAGATGAGATGTGAAGAGAGGTGAGGTAAGAAAGGATGACAAAAACTTAATCAAATAATGAAAACCCGTCAAGGAGAAGGAAATAAGAAAAACTGACTGTAGAAAATGGAATTGTTGATCCTGATGTATAGAACAGAATATAGAGTTAGAAATAAAATACTGACTGAGACAAAAGACAGATGCTTCCTTTCTGCCATCACTCATCAAGCTGCTGACCCCATGGTTGTGTCAGGAAAAGCCCTGGTTTGTGAAGTTCTTTTGTTTTGTGACTTTGAGAGTTTATGTCATCTCTTTCACATGGAGCATTTTATTTTTATTTATTTATTTATTTATTTATTTATTTATTTATTTATTTATTTTTTGTCTTTTTGAGACAGGGTCTCACTATGCAGTTCAGGCTGGCCTTAAGCTCACTTTGTAGCTCAGGCTGGTCTCGAACTCACAACAATCCTCCTGCCTCAGCCTCCCGAGTGCTGGGATTACAGGTGTGCGCCACCACGCCCGGCTACATGGAGCATTTTATTCAGATAAGCTGATCCCTGTGTTCCATGATCATCCATATTTGGCTCAGAACTATTTTCTTTTTCCTTAAAAAAAAAAAAAAAGGATGCTAATATATAAGGAGAAAAAGAATCCAGTTTAAGAATTATAGTATTGCTAATGAAGAAACCAGAATGAAAACAAGTAATAATCACTGTAAAGAAGAAAACATCTCTGAGTGGAATGAGGCAAAAGTGCACAGATCGCGTGGGTTTTACATCTCTTAGCTATGATCAGCGTGTTAGTTTTCCATCACAGCGACAAAATGCCTGAGAAAACTTAAATGAGGAAAGGTCTACTTGGCTCCCAGTTTTAGAGGCTTCCTTCCTGCTCCTTCTCTGGGGCCTGAAGGAGGCAAAACTTCCTGGTGGAGCAAAGCTGCTCACGAAGCGGAGGGCAGGGAAGAGCAGAGGAAGGGGCAGCGCCAAGCGTAGTTTCCGCGGCTGTTCTGACGTGACCCACTTTCTTCAGCTAAGCCTAACTCCTGCTTCCATTCCATTAGTCCATTCAGTTGGGAACCCATCAATGGATTAACCCATTGAAAAAATTAATCCATTGTTGAAAGCCATTGATCTTCTTTGGGGGGACATTTTAGATCCAAGCCCGAATGGTCACTTTAGATACATGCCGACAAGAGTTTTGATTTAGCAACACACAGAGATGTGCATTCTAGCTAGGCAGGAGAGAACTACTCCCCACCTCAGTCTATCGATGGGAGAACAAACCTGGCTTGGCTTCTGGCCTTTACAGTGCAGTACTAATTATCAGGAAACTAAGAAAAGCAGCTTAATGAATTTTATGTTCAGCCAAGTTGATTTTCCTGAGTATGTGCCCTGGCTTCCAGACATTTCCCAACTTTCTTTTCCTGCATTTCTCCATGTTATGAAATACAGCAATGAGACTGTCTAGTGCTAAGGCAGTCATTACAGCTTATCTACCAGGGTGATTTAGTTCCCTGATAAGGTTCTAAAGCTGCGTGCCAAAGCTGATTTTATGGCTCACCCTTTCTCTGTGTTGAACACTTTGGTCTTAACAATCCTCCCATTTGGCAGCGGGAGGGCTATTTGCTGCTGAGGAAAGAGGCCTCCCGCCCATGGCTTCTTTAACCTCATCTCCTCCACGCCTAGGGTGGTCCTATTGTTTACCTTACCAATGGGAATTTGTACCTTGTGGGCGTAGTGTTTGCTCAGGTGGAGAAGCTCGACATACCAGGTCTTTGCTCCTTGATTTCACTCCATATGCCAAGACTTTAGTTTATAAATCATATTGAAAACCCACAGGTTCTTGGAGTTTAAAGAACTCTGTGTCTTCTAGTGTAACAGCCTCTATTTACAGGTAAGGAAACTGAGAGTGAGAAAGGTGTCATCCCTTGTTTAGAGTCACAGGTTTAGATACAGTAGTGCCCCCTCTTATCTATGGTTTCACTTTCCATGGTTCCTGTTACCCGCAGTCAACAAGAAAAAAGGTGAATACAGCACAGTTACGTACTTTGAGAAAGGAGAAAAACCACATTCCCATAATTTGTATTATAGTATATCATTATAATTGTCCTTTTCTATTATTAATTTATTGCTGTAATTAACAAATTAAATTTATCATAGGGGGGAATTGCACATACATAAGGGTTAGAACTGTGGAGAGTTTCAGGCATACAATTGGAGGCCTTGAAATATATTCCCAGGCCTGAGGAGGGGCTGCTCTGTTATTAGAGGTGGGGTCAGCTAAGCTCCAGGTTATCCTGCATCCATCAGTGGGACATACTGCATCTCATAACCAGGACAAGGCCAATGGGAGATACCTGTTGAAAGTCTGGGGTGAGCCTGTTTCTATCTTGAGGAGGAAACCTGTGTCAGTGCCCAGAGCTCATGGCAAGAGCAAATGAAAAAACTAATCCTTCCTAACCCAAAGGTCAGACAAATTCCAACATGAGGTAGAGATACACCTTCAGTATGTTTAGACCCTCAAAACAGCTGAAGACACGCTCCATTCATTGTCAAAGAGCCCAAGCACACAAGAGACCTAGTTCTAGTCTGTTCTTCAGAGCTCTTTAAATTTTAAAAGTTTTCAGACCTTAGGAAGGGAGCAGACTTGACTCGTGGTACTGGCAAGCCTTTCATAACACTGACCCAAATTCAGTAATCAAGATCACCTCTACGCTTGCAACTCCCATAGATTTTCCTCTTGGTACAAAGAGAGTCTGCCATCCCAGATATCCCCATCAAATCATTTTTCTTAACAAGAAAAAATGAATGGATTCATAATCAACACCAGAAAGGAAGGGGTGGGATTGTTTTAGGATTAATTTCTCCAAGGAAAATGGTTGCTCCCATCTGTGGTTCAACATCAACCCTACTTAAGAGGAAAGAACAGGATATTTTCACTTTTTATCAGAAGAAAAAATGCTCAGGAAGGACATCAGTGGACAGGTAATGGTGGCTGTGGAGATGACCCAGACTGTTTTCATGCTCAATTCTTTGTTAGGGAGTATTTTACATCCCTAAGTTAGAGGAAAGGGCCAGAAATGGACTCCCCACAGATATACAAAAACCTATTATCTGTAGCAGGTTTCAGTTAGTGTGTAGTTTGCTCCGTTTCTGTGGTTTCTGCCACCTTGAATTTCCAAGAAGAGAGACCGGAAATGAGCCGTTTCCCCATTTTGCCTTCCCCTTGGCCATCACCACACCCACTGCTGGAAGGGACAGGACGCCCTCTAGCCTGTTTCCTGCTGGATGCTGAGCAGCACAGGTACCCAGGAGCATAGCTGAGAGCCCCCTGTGCTTCGTGAGGGTCTCCTCTCTCAGAGAGCCTCTTTCAAGAGACTTAACATCTCTCTCTTCTCCCCAAGGTAAGAGCCACTAGCAAAGAGACAGGAAGGTGTGTGCCGGGCTAAGAACAGGTTCACTAGGTACCAGGCAAGAGAAGGAAGAGATGCCCAACTCCATGTTTCCAAAGTGACGATGCAGTTGGGTGGGCAGAAGCACATAGATCAGCCTCAGCAGATGCAGCTCTGCACTGTGCTGGCCACCAAGTTGGGCCTATAATCCATCGTCACCCAACTGGCTGGTGCAACCCAGGAACAAGCTGAGAGCTGTGACATCAGTGCCTCGTTACTCTTTTGTTTTCCACAGGCGCAATCTGTACACCAAGGGATATTATTTACCAAACTTTTCATCTGTACCTAGAACTTTACATATTCTATACCAATGTTTGGAAAAGTGGATATTTTTACTAACTTCCCCTTGTATAGGTAAGAAAACAGAGCCTTGGAGAGATTTTAGGAACTCATCTAAGAGCACACAGCAGCAAATGGCAGTCTTGTTTCAAAGTCAAATCTGTGTAACCCCAGAGCCCAGGCTATTTCCACCATACCAGGCCGTAGTGCACAGCAACCAGATGAAAAGGCTGATAGTCCCACTTCAGGGACTCCTTATCTTGCTTCCCTACCCTGCTAAATTGAATTTTGGGCCTTTGCTAGGGCCCCAGCAGAACAAACGCGTATTTTACGAACATAGGCCCTAACTCAATTTGACTGCCAGGACAACCAACTTATTCACAGGCAGGCCACACTGAAAGGATAATTAGGTTACTGGGGCTGTGGATCCGAGGAGGAGAAGGCTGGGGCTGCCCTGGCTGCTACAGCACAGTAGGCAGGAAGGAAGTCAGAGGAGGTGGAGAAGGAAGCCTAGGGCCAGAGACAGGAGGAACGCAGGGGATCTGAAGGGAGGCAGGTGTCTGAGCTCTGTTCCAAGTAAAAGGAAAGGACACAGTTGATGGACAGATGCCAAGTACCCCTGTTTTCAGACATGGGAAAAGTCTTCCTACCCTAAACAATTCTCAAATTTACCCCACATTGTGAGACAACATAAAAAAATAAGTGAACAGAACAGCCTTCTGCAGATGCAGTATAGGCAGGAAATTCTTAGGCATTCACTTGATTCCAAGTTGCTTTGGGGAACTTGCCCAGGGAGAAGATAATCTGGAGGCCAGGGCTGCTGGAAGTCCCTGGTTGTGACCCTGGGGGCACATGGCTGTACTGTGTGGGAAGATGTGTCACATGGGCTGGTGGGGATGGGAGGCTCCTTGGTAGCTGAGCCCCACCCTATTATTGCTGAGTCTTCTTTGTCCCCCATAAGGCATGACAGTTGTCACAGGGCATATGAATTGACTTATAGTTGCTTAGGGGCAGTTATCATGGATGTAAATTTGGGATCCCACTCAGTTTGTACCTTGAAGACTTGAGAATGGAACATACAATATCTTCTCCAAAGTACATACTGTTCTGGAAGGTATCCCGCCAAAACTAAAATTACCTTTAATTCTAATTTGCTGCAATTTACATAAGAATATATACCATCTGGCAGTTTTATGAATAAGAGGTTATGTTAAAGCAGCAGGTAACAGTGGGAGATGGTAGCTCAGACCTGTAAGCCTAGCAATCAAAGGCTGAGTGCTAGGAGACTTTCTGTGAGTTCGAGGCTCTGTAGTGAATTCAAGGCCAGCTTGAACTACATAGTGAGACTTTGTCTCAAAACAGAGAAAAAAATATCAAAATTTTCAAGGCTCTAATCCCATGGGTTGAAGGTCACAGGTATAGCATTATGAAGATTTGATAAAATATCTTAGTGCATATTGTCGTGGAATGCTGGACTGTGTTGAATTGTGTCATCAAGTTTAGGCACCTAAATTGGTTGAATGACATTGGAGTGCCCATCTTTGACAGGTGTAGACAAAGGAAGGGGCATAGAAAGGAAGAATCATGATGTGTGTGTATGGACAGTACAGTTGGGATAGATAACGCTGTGCTTCTACATAATCCTATGAGAGGCAAGATTTGCACTAATGGTGGTTGGACAGGATATTATGTCAGCTTCTAGTACTATGGACAACCACTAGGAAAATAACAAGGTAGAAAGTATTAATTATTGAATCTTTGATGTAATTCAAGTACCAAAAATAAGATACACAAACAGCTACACTCTCTTAATTTACTGATAAAAGACATCTGCTATAATAATGTCTGTAAGTATAATATCATGTATGCACCTTGCACAATACCAAAACATTATGAAAACAGTTTGCAATGTATTAATTTATCAAATCCATCTTGTTAAAGTGTCTTAAAACTGTCTCATTGATATTTGTACTTCAATAAAATAAAAAATAAAATAATAATAATAATAAGTAGTATATTAAAAAAATGTTGTAGTGCAATGTGCCCCTGGTGTTTCTGAGGTCTTAACTGGTTATAGAGTGGTGACACAGAAGACCATATGTCTGTGCTGCCTGCAGGAAGGGAAAAGGCAAATGTGGGCTGAACTCCCATCTGTAATGGAGCTCAGGGTCCTTGCAATTCTTGTTCTGTATGCCAAACCTTAGAGAGTTTTTTGTGTTCCTGCTCACTCCCCAGAATTAGGGATTGAATTCAGGGCCTTTGCACAAGCTACATCCCCAGCTTATTTATTTGTATTTTAGGGAAGGATCTATCAGGTGTTCAGGGTCTCACTACTAGATCGGACTTGAAGTGATCCACCTGTTTAAAGCCTCCCAAGAGCTGGGATTACAGGCATGTACCACCATGGCCAGTCTCAGTTGCTGTCTCAGCTCACTGGGGGGTGAGAGTGCAGGCCCAGGATCTGCTGAGCTAATTGCCCAGCCCTATATTTTTTATTTTGAGGATCTTACTCTAAGTTGCCCTGTATGGGCTCAAACTTGTGATCTTCATGCCTCTGCCTTTCAGAATGCAGGGAGATACATCCTAGCATGCCAATTTAAAACCTTTTAAAATATGTTTAATACTGGTTTAAACTAGAATCTTGGATTAAGGGATGGTCAAAATTGGATAGAGGAAAAAAAAAACAGGAAAATCATCTTATATTTGTAGAAAAAGTTTATATCATACAAAGAAACAAGGGCCCATGACAAATGAGCGATCTGCTTTTCCTCAGCTAGAGTACCAAGTGATTGTGATGCTAGGGCTGAGAGAAGGCTATCATTAAAAGGTTTTCAGGATGAAATTCATCTGGGAATGAACTCCTCTGTCCATCTGGGAACTGCAGTTAGAGAGTCTTAATGGCAAGGTGCATCTGATCCAATACTGCCGGAGCTGGCCTGAGCACCACTCCCAGCAGCACAGGGTTCTACCATATGGAATGGAGAACAGGATGAGTATGTATTTTAGTTCCTTCAGGCTGCTATAAGAAAACGGTGTGGATTATAAACAACAGGCATTTATATGTGGCACTTCTGGAAGCTGCAAAATCCAAGCACCAGGTGCAAGTGTTTGGTGAGGCCTTCCTCTTGCTATGTTCTCACCTGGCAGAAGCAGCAAGGGCTCTCCCAACCTCTCTTCCAAGAACAGAACTGTGAGCTGAGAGTTCTGCTGCAGTGGCAGCAGAAACACTGAAACAACACCTAGGATCTGGAAGCAGATTTACTCATGTCCACGGTGGGCACTGATAGGGACCGTTGCCAAAATATCATGCTTTATAGGACCAATGAAGTAGTTCAGCAGACTAAGCACCTGCTTAGGCAAGCACAGGGACTGGGGTTTGATCCCTGGCACCACATGCCACACTGGCCATGGCGCTCGACTGTAATTCCAGTGCTGGGGAGGCTGAAAACAAGAGGATCACTGAGTCTGAACTGCATAGGGAGATCCTGTACCAAACAGTATAAAAGAAACAAACAAACAAAGAACTCCACAAAATACCAGGCCCCGATCTCCGGTGGTGTAAGGCTTACATGGGATAAGCAAGCAGGAAGCAGAGAGGCAGCATGGCTTCTCAATTGAGATTGGCATATGCAATGTGCATCACAGTGAGCAGCACTTTCTAACAGACAGGAAGAATTGGAACTGGAACAGGAATTATTACCTGGGCAAGTAAGGAGCAGAAGTGTACTGGCTCAGGGGAACATTTTCTGTTATAGTGCCATCTCTTGACCTCCCACGTCTAACATCATCCCAGAGTTCAGATTTCCTTTTTTAAATTATTATTATTAATTTTATTGAGAAAAAATTGTAATGAGACAGCTTCAAAACAGGTTGGTAGGAGAGTTACAACAATTAATACAATGCATATTGTTGTCTTTATAGTATTCATAGCACAGGATGCAGACATGATATCCTGTCCAAATACTATTAGTACAAATCTTTCTACTCACTGAATTAAGCAAAAGTAGCTGTATATCTATCCTAACTATTTTGTATATACAGATACAAAATGGTCCTTCATTTGTATCTCTTTTTTTGTTTAGCTTTGTCAGAGATGGGTATTCCCTTGACATTTACTTTTTTTTTTTTTTTTTTTTTGGCAGAACCAGGGATTGAACTCAGGCCCTTGCACTTGCCAAGGAAGCACTTACTCCACTGAGCCATCTCCCTGGCCCCCCTCCCTTGACATTTAAATATTGTAGGTGCATAAATTCAGCAAAATATTCCAGTATAGCCCAGTAGTTCACAATAGTAGTGGATTATCCACATGACTGGCAATATCTGAAGCTGTTGACTTGAGGCTTCCACAGCTCAGCATATTAACATGGTGTCACTTTTCATACCTTGTTTCTACACTTTTCTACTGGATGGTGAAGACCAAGATAAAACAAGATCTATATAACAAGAAATATAACTTTTGTATCTGACAAGGTCAGTCAAGTTCCTTTGGGACTTATCCTGAAATTTTGTACCTCACTTTGTAGATCTTTTGTCAGTGTCAGCCATATGGATGAGTCATGGCCATTGCTTGACCAATTTGCTCCCAGAGTTAAGATTTCAACACAAGAATTTGGTGGGAGATAGAGCACAAGATACAATTGTCCAGACTTTAGCAGTGAGCAGGACTGAAGTTGAGAAAAGCACTTCTAACAGAATTAGGAAATATATCTTGTGAGTCTTAAATCTGTGCAATGTTAAACCTCAGCAGAGCACAGGAAGGCAATAATTCCAACTTAGACATATGGCTATAGTTGGACCATCAGAACCAAGTGTAGAACCAAGCCACAATGGAAGAAATAGAACCAAGAGAATGAGATTAACCTGATCAGTTTCAAGTTTAACAGTATGGAGCAAAGTCGCACCAAAAGAGCCAGTCCTTGTCCTGACACAGACACAGGAGGATAAGCACACAAGTGCTTAACTTAATCCACCTTGGTACTAGAAATAGACACATCCACCATAACAATTTGTGAAGGATTTAAAGGAGATGTTCTTATTGCTGAAGCTTATAATGAGATGGGGAGGAAGGATTGCCACCAGCCCTTAAAGATTTCTGAATCTTCTCACTTCTATCAGTAACAAAAAACCAAAAACCTATTAACAGAAAACCTGTGGGACAATGCTGGAGTAGAATGAAGGACTACATGGTACACTTTGTGAGTTTACAATTTTCTTTATTTTGCCTATAGGCATCTTTAAAAAGGAAGAAATATAAAATAGGTACACAATGAAAGCTTGAAGAATAGTAAGATATAAACATTATGATATAAACAAAAATGTTGTAGTAAATATCAGCCAGTAATCGTAAGGTCACTAAGCTGAAGGGAAAATAAGAGAAATTTTCAGAACAATAATATGTTAAAATTTAAAATTCTAAGGACTGTGACTTAGGATAATGAAATATGGTTTAAGTTAACAGACACTACAGAAAATATGGATGGAGACAAGACACCACAATTAACAAATCCATTACATGGAACATTGCAATTGGCTTATACATTATTAAAAGTTAATTGGATCTAGCATAGTGGTGGGCTCATATAATTCCAACACTCAGGACACTGAGGCAGAAGGTTCACTGTGAGGTCAAGGCCAACCTGGGTTCCATAATGAGTACAAGACCAGCCTGAACTGCATAATGAGATCCTGTCTCAAGAAATTAAAATCAAACAAACAAGTTAATTGGTTGGGAGAAAAATAGCTTTAAAAATATTTTCAAAGTAATATAGACTAGATGCTGTGTATTAGGGAATAATTATCAGTTATTTTTAATGTGATAAGAGCACTATAATTATATACAAAAGATACAGCCTGAAACATTTTAAGGTTGAGGGTCGTGTTTAGGAATACGTCTTCCACTGAGTACCATCCATCTGCGTGAGACACTGCATACAGATTTTTTTTTTTTTTTATGTATTTAGTACAGGGCCTACAGGGTCTCACTACACAGATCGGACTCATAGTGATCCTTCTGTTTTTCAGCCTCCCAAGCACTGTGATTACAGTGCACACCCCCACTTCTATTCTCAAGCACCATCTCAGTGCACTGTGGGGGTGGAGCAGGGACACCATAGGGTGTGGGGTTGGAACTTGGCCCCTGCATTTGCTTAAGCATGTGTTTCAAGCCGCTGAGCTACCTGGCTGGCCCAGTATACAGATTCTATATGTAAACGGTTTTTCAAAAACATTTCTAATTTCAAACCTAAATGAAGAAATGTGTGAGCATGCACTATTCTTACAACTTACTGTGTATCTGAAAAATCTTCAAGTTAAGGCACTGGGAATAATAAGAGTAAGTTTATTTTTCAATAGACTGTACTATATATACTGTAATATTCTTGTGACTTAGGGAGTTTTTATAAAATGGTTCAGTTTTTTTGGTAATACATGATACAATTTTTTTTAGATTAGTCATACTTACTTCTCAAATCTTTAAATTGAGGATTTAATTACCAAATAACAAAAGAAAAATTGTTTACTACCCTCTCACATTCCTTTGCAGTTCTGTCCTAAGAGTCCTAGATGCTTATGGATCTAGGAAATGATGTATAATGTATATGTGTGAGATAAATAAAATATTGCTGAGTGTAAATAAAAAAATACAGCAGTTTTAATTTTTCATAGGATCAATATTTCTTCTTTCATTCATTTAGTTGATTAATTTGTTGATTGCCTGAATATGCCAGATGCTCTGTCAAGGTGAAAGATGCGGTGAGGACAAGCGAGGACAACTGTGGTGCTGGTAGTCATGCAGCAATGGATGGAGGAGCCACTGAAGATAAACAACTACTGGGCATCATGGTAGACTCTTTAGTGATACAATGACCTAGACCCTTGGCCCAAACCTCAAATTCAATTGCCCAAGTGTACCATATTCATTTTTCTCTGTAGAGTAATTAAGCTGGGCTTTCTCAGTTGCTCAATTATACCAACAGGTGGTCGTTTAGTTGTTCATAAAAGCAATTATTAACTATTGGACTTGGCAATGTATCTCTTCTCCTGACAACTCGTAAATCAGATATCAGACAAAACTTTGGAAAATACCAAAAACCATCAAAACATAAGGGTTGGAATTTAGCTGTCACAGACCTAGTTTATAACTTCTTTCAAACACTAATTTGCATGAGACATTCATAAGCTTCAAATGAACTAATGGCTTTTTGCTATAACTGGTGGAATGGATGATTATTCACCAAATCCCTTTGTGTGTAGTGAAGAGTCTCTATTAAGTCACACACATTGGCCAATGACAGGGTTAAGGACTTCGATCTTTTCACAAAGGGAATATGGACCAACTAGCCATAGAAGGAAGCTACTAAAGCTGTGGTCCCAAGTAAACATTTCCTCTTTATAAATTGATTATCTTTGGTATTTTTTTCTAGGAACACAAAGCTGATTAATGTAATTGTCTCCCCGCTGAAGTGGGTTAGCACCAACTGGACTGCTCAAAGTGCCTCAATGGAGCGATGAAGTGCTGTTCTGGGGGCTGGAGCATGAGGTGGGCAGCACTCTGTTTACTGCCATCTGTGCTCTTCTCACAGACTCCCCAGTCCTCACTGCTTGCCTTGCACATAGATCATGCTCTGTCTAGAGACAATGCTTTCAACTAGCATTTTTTCATGTCCTCCATTCCTGAGCCCTAGACTGTGCTAACTCTTGGCTTAGAGGTAGAAAGCGGTATTTGGAAAACTTGCCAACTTGGCTCTGAGGAACACTCTCAAAACTTGGATGGGTACCTTCTTGAGTTGATTGTATCAACATTTTGATCTGCTTCACTCAAGAAGTTAGTTGACTGAAAAGAAAGAAGAAAACTGAATTTCCGTGAACAAAGCTGGCAAGTTGTTCATTTTTTTTTGTTGATTCAAATTTGTCTCGATAGTTTTGTTATATCATCCTTCATTTACTCAACCAACAGGCCTGCAGGAGAATACAGTCATTTTTTGATATTTGAGTGGTTACAGGATTCCTCACAGATACCACAGTCCACAGATGCTCAAGTCCCTTGTATGAGGTGGTATAATATTTGGATATAACCTATACAGTCCTCCTCATGTGTACTTCAGAATTATCTCTTGAGTTCTTATAATGCCCAATACAGTGTAAATCCTATGCAAAATGTTTAGGGAATAATGACAAGAAGAAGGCCATACATGCATTTTCTAGTATTTTTCAGCCTGCAATTGATTGTTGGTAGAATCTATGGTATGAAATTCATGAATACAAAGGGATAGATAAATCACAACAGAAAACCAAGTGATCATGGACTATGAAGCTGCTCTAATAGAAACAAAGAAGACCTAGGTTGGGAGACACCGGCATCAGACCTCTCTGAGCATGTGAAAAGAGACTGGCAAGAGACGGCAACTGCAATGGTGTGTTTTGCATGGAGAGGGCAGGGAAAGTGGCCAAGGCTCTGTTCACAATATTCGTCAGAATATAACATGCTGAACCTAGAATAAAACCTCTAAGATGGATCATTCAGAAACAGGCTGAGAGCCTGGCTTCCTTGCTTGTCATCAGTAGCACTGCCAAGAGGTGAGTGGATGGAAATGGTGACCTTCAAAACTGGGACCTTGCAAAATGCTGGTGACAGCTGGATGATAAGGCTTGTTTGGTGACTCTCAGATTGTTTCTCACCATCTGGAGGTCAGTTCAGCATAAGAAATTTGCAAGTCTCATGGTTTAATGATAGCTTGTAGTCCACTTTCAGGGTTAAGCCAAGTGATTTGGATGTGATTACTACAGACCTAAGTACCCTGCCCATGACTGCAATTAGTACAGTTTAAAATGGACAGCATTTATTTAGGGTGTGAACCTTTGTAAGTTAAAATGCAGGGCAATATCAGAATGTGCGCAAGATAGAGGATCACATATTTGGGGCTGTCCTGAACCAGTAAGTACATCATGATGGGAGTGTCAACTGAGCGAGGCTGTTCCTTCATCATGGTCAACAAGAAGACAGAGACAGATGCCCTTTGACACAAGGCTTCTGAAGGAGGCACTCATGATCTAAACCATAGCAATAGTTAGGGCTTTAAAACTGAAAACATCCAACTGGCTCTGTTTAGCCAAAGGAATAGCTTGGGAGGAACTGTATCAGTGAAAGACAGAGAATCAGCAGCTAATGATGAGCAAATACAGAAAAACAGCAAGTTGAGAAAATTAGATTCTATTTATCTATATCTATCTATCTATCTATCTATCTATCTATCTATCTATCTATGTATCAATCACTCATTTAACCATTCACCAAGTTAGCATGTTGTAATGAGGGGCCCAAGGCATTATGATGAAATCTTGGATTGGAAAAAAAAAGCAAACTTCCCAGTTCATACAGAGAAGTAGACACAGAGAGATATGAGAGTCTGGAAAGCTAGAAGGCTGCTATAATCTTATGTGCCAACCTTAACTGGATTAAGTGATGCCTAAATGGTTAATGTGTCTGTGAAGCTGTTCCCAAGAAGAGCTGGATTAGTGGATTGAGTAAAGATTCACTCCTACCATTGTGGGCGGACATTATCCAATCTTTTGAAGCCTGACTACAACAAGAAGATAAAAAGACGTGTTCCCATCCCTCCTCCCTTGATTAGGACCTTGGGATATTGCTTTTCTTTTGTTTTGGGACACCAGAATTCTTGGTTCTTGGCTTTTGGACTCCAAAACTTATACTAGCAACTGTGTCAACCCACCCGGAGGCCTTTAGCCTTAGACTGGGAGCTTTCAGGATCATCTCCTTGGTTATGCAGGTCTTTGAGCTTGGACAGAATCACACTATTGGTTATTCTGGTTGTCCAGAAGCAGATGGCCTGTCATAGAAGTTCTCTGTTTCTATAGCTATGAGAGCCAGCTATAATAAATCTCCCCTTGTATGTATATATCTATAGTTCTGTTTCTTTGGAGAACCTGATGAGCACAGAAATCCACAGAATTTCATGTACAGCCATGGCAAGAGCTATGGAAGGCTGGAAGAGAAGTAACCAGATAGCTGAGGTCCTTGTTTACATTTTCTAATATAAACATGGTCTTGAACTTGATCTTTTGGCTGGAAATGTCCTGGAAAAGATCTGCATGATTGGAATTTTGTCTATTTCATACACACACACACACTTTAAAGCAGATGAATCTATGTTGAAGGAAATATCAACAGCGAGTTGATATCAAATAAAATCTTTTGCACAGTAAAGGAAACAACCAGCAGAACAAAGAAACAATGTACAGATGGGGAAAATTTTGTCAGCTATTTCTTGAACAGAAGACTAATATATAAACTATATAAAAAACTGAAAAAAATAGATAACTTCCAAAAAATACTCAGTTGAGAAACTAGGCAACATGAAGTGAACAGACACTTCTCAGAAGACATACAAATGGCCAATAAATAATTGAAAACTGCTCAAAGTTCCTGGCTATTAGATAAGTGAAATTAAACTAACACTGAGATACTATTAGAAAGAATGGTTATCATCAACAAATCAAATAACAACAAATGCTCTCAAAGTTTCAGGGGAAAAAGGAAATCTACATTATTAATAGAAATGTAAAGTAGTACAACTACAGTGAAAATCAGTATGGACATTACCAAAAATAAAACTTTCTCCCCTTCTGGACATCTTCTTCAAAGAGTTAGAGATATCATACTATATGATACTTGCATAGCAACATTTATACCATAGTAATTCACAATAGATAAATCTTGGAAGAACCCTATATTTCTATCAGCAGATGAATGAACAAAGAATATATGGTATTTCTATATAATGGAATACTATTCTGCCACAAAGAAGGGTAAATCTGAGTTATTTGTAGAAAAATGAATGTGTAGGACCATAATATTGAGAGAAATAAGTCAGATCCACAAGCAGAAATATTGCGTGGTTTCTCTTATATGATAAGCTCAAAGTATAAATCATTGAAATAACATAATAAAGGATAGCCAAGATGAGATGGAGAGATAGATCTTTTGCAAGTGGGAAAAGAATCTAAAGATGGAGGGAGAAGGGAGAAGAGGAAGGAAAAAAGAATTAAGATGTGCTGTGCATATGTACCAATTCTCCACAGTCAATACTCCCTCAACTAAGACATGTACTAATAAAAAACACAAAATAGGGAGTTGGAGGATTATTGATGATGGCATTGTAGCAGATGGCATTGCAGCAGTACTCTTGACTCAGACCTCACGGGGTCTCCAGGAAAGTCACCTGAGACAATGGCTCACAAGTCAAAGGCTTCCTGCAGCTCTTGTACTCTCTGAAAGCAGCTTCTGCCAAGAACTAGGTGAGGAGGGTCAGGATGTCACAGCCCTAGGAGTTTCTGGGTTAACATACTTAGCTTCCCTGCTTCTTGCTGAGTGAAAGCTGAGGTCCACACAGCTTACCAAAGCATTCGCAGCAGCACTGAGCCTTGTTTGCCCACAGCAGCACCTTAGTTATTAATGCAACTTTATTGGTTGTCTCTGGAGTGTTTATTGAAGAACAGACCACACCACAGAGCATCTCATCCTGGAAGGTTACTGAGAAAACCAATTGAGACCCACACACATGAGGGAAAAAGACAGCAGAGTTAGATAAGAGTTGAACTGTTGAAGTCTCAGAGGATCCACAAGAAGCTCTTGAGTTACAATAACCCTTCAATTTTGACCCATTTAAGACCAAGGTGGGGGACAAGCCTTTATATCTGTTCTCCGACCAGTCAGTGCATGTATCTGCCCTTACATAGGGGATCAGCAGCAGGACTGCTCCTTTATACTGAAAGAATTCCTGGTGACAGACACAGATCTGAGCCAACAGCACAGATACTTCTAGCAGCTGGGAGAGCGAGGGCTTCCATTCTGACAAAAAACTCTGGCATGGCACTGTAACACCCGTCACCCTGGCTTTTCTCCCTTTCCTATCTCACTTTGGCTCCTCACCACTCTTGGGCCATTTTCCAAATGAAGTACACACAACTAGATCCTTGTCTCAGGATCTGTGTTTAGAGAAATCCCAGCAAAGGCAAGATAGCACTTTTGTTTAAGAAAAATAATTTGGAAGCAAAGCATGTAAAATATGGAAGATTATGAGACTACCTAAATAAATTCAAAGTAATGACACTTTTCTGGTGAAACTGATTAAGATTAAGGGAAAATAAGAAATGGGGATGAGGATGAAGTTGCCATTCATAAGTAAAGCATGCAGAATAGAGGACTAGAATGCAGATGAGATGTCAGTTTGATTTTAGAAATTTTGCACTCGAGGTCCTGGTGTGTTGTGCAAATAGTTATCCATCAGTATGGACACTAAGGTCAAAAGATATAAATGTAAGAGCTAGGTCCATGGCAGTAGTAAATTGACATAATGGAGATAATTATAAATGATTATTGAAGAAAGAGTACAGAAATTTAGAAACTAATAATCTTTGAGCATCTATTGCATACCAGATGCTATGCTATACCTTTGGAAAAGACTAGTATATAAAAAAGGGGAAGGCATGGCAAATACCAGATTTTCCTGCTCCTACTCTTCCCCGGTCTACCTGCTGTAGGCAGCATTAGTTGTATTGGTTACTGCCCCAGGAGAACTGGATAAAAGCACCAACCGCCTTGCTCCTTCCTGAGTGAATGCTGGTTTCCAGGCAGTCTATCAAAGCCTTCCCAGCAGCATGGAGCCTTAGTTGCCCACAGCAGCATCTCAGTTTTTAAGTTTATTTTGGCTCCTGGTTTTAGAGTGTTCAGTCCATAGTCAGCTGGCTGCAGAAACAGTAGAAATGATACAGGAGAAAGCCATGGCAGATGGAACTTGCTCACTCTTCAGCAGCAAAGAAACCATCAAAGAAAAGGAAGGAGGCAGGGACAAGAATCCACTGTTCTAGATCATGTCCCTAGTGACTCATCTCCAACCAGCCCCCGGCTTCTGATAACATATTCAGCCATGAATTCCTATGATCAGTTGTCCAAAATTTCACCTCTGAGCATGAGCTTTCTAGGGCACATTTTAGAGCTAAACCATAATATAAATCAATCATGAAAGTTTTCTCCACAGAGCTTAGACTTGCCTCAGAATCTTTCCCAACACCAAGAAATGATTCTAATCTATCAGATTCAGCCTATGGTAGAAAAACCTTTTGCTATTCTTATGACATGGCAGCCAAGAGAAGAAAGATTTACTTATAGGAGAAGGTGAGTGGAAGCCATTTCAGTACTAAAGAGTCGCTCCCACCAACAGTGGAAAAGCATTCTTTTTTCTCCCCCACAGCCTCTTCAGTGTTTTTTATTAGATGATTTCTTTATGATAGCCATTTTTTTCTGGGGTGAGATGGAATCTCAGTGTTGTTTTAATTTGCATTTCTGAAATGACCAATGACGTTGAACATTTTTTCATTTATTTATTTGCTGTTTGTATTTTTTTAATCTGAGAAGTATACATTCATCTCAGC
The DNA here is from genome assembly GCA_004027165.1 of Ctenomys sociabilis. NCBI lineage: Eukaryota > Metazoa > Chordata > Mammalia > Rodentia > Ctenomyidae > Ctenomys > Ctenomys sociabilis. Next base: position 103,084 of record PVKA01003238.1, read on the forward strand.
TGCTCATTTTTGGATTGTATCTTTGAATTTGGGGGGTCTGAGTTTTTTTTAATTCTTTATATGTTCTAGACAGGAAGTCTTTATCTGAGGGACAGTTGGCCAAGAATTTTTCCTATTTTGTGGTTTTTCTTTTCACTCTGTTGGTGATTTTTTTTTTTTTTTTGATGTGTAAAACCTTTTCAATAGAATGAGATCCCAGTTGTTGATTCTTTGAAGTATTTCCTATGCATTTTGTTTTTTGCTCATGAAGTCTCTACTTATACTTATGTCTTCATCGTTTCTGCCTCCTTTCTCTTCCAGTAGATTGAGTGTCCTTGTTTTAATATTTAGATCTTTAATCCACTTTGACTTTAGTTTAGTGGTAAACATGGATCCAGTTTTAGTTTTCAATATGTGGAAAGCCAATTTTTCTAACACAATTTATAAAGCAGCTATCTTTCTTCCAATGAACATGTTTGGACCCTTTGTCAAAGGAAAGAAACTGCTCACAGAGAAAAAACAATTGGGCTAAGGGAAAGAAGAAAGGAAAGAAAGAAGGAAAGGGATATATATATATACATATATATACATACATACGTACATATACATACTGGGAACCACAGTATTAATTCAATGTTGGCAGCTTTCAGGATTCCTTAGTGTTCTAAAAAGTGTGCAACGTTGCATATATTTTTTTTATTTTTAGATTTTATTTTAAAGAGATTAAAAATATAGCTAGGATTGATTGTACTACTCACTTCTATTTGTTTACTGAAGGGAGCAGTTAATACTTAAAATTATTGGAGCGACTACTTTGAAGACAACAATGTGCAAAATAACAACTATTGTTGAATTCCTATCATCTTGTTTTTTGAAATTCATATCATTCTTCTGTTCTTTGCTATATTTTTATTCTCTTAAAAAATCTAAAAATTAAAAATATAATAAAGAGACAATAGAAGAAGGTCTGAAATATCCAGTTGGGCTAAGAAAATGGAGTGTTTGTGGACCTCAGGATAAGGGTGAGGCGAGCTTGGAGGAACTGTCAAGAGTGTAGGGTTCCCTGTAGATGCTGATTTTGGAGCTGCCTGCCACCCTGGGAGCCAGGATGTTTAGGCTGTAATTGTTGAGCTCCTAGTTATACACTGTGATGCTACAGTCTGTACCCTGAGAGATAAAAATAATTAGATTTTGGGAAGCTATTTAGATTCTCTCTGTGGAAAATTTTACTTCATATTCCTAATCTGATTTAAGGACATAAAAGACATCTAATTTCTAAGATATATTGGATTGGACCAAATGCATAATGAATTTTATTTGTGTACTCCACAATGTATTTGGCAGACATTGAAAAAGGTTTAAAAAACAATCTTTAAAATATAAGGAACTTCTAATTTTTGAAATGCACCCATCAACACAGAGCAATATTTCCTGCTGTCTGTATTTTTGATGTTTGACATGAAATACTTACGATAAAACTAGAGATGGCCTGGAGATAATTGGGTGGGTGATATCAACACTATTCAGCTCCAGGAATTATCATGGTTCTGACTGTAAGTTGGATCTGACCTTGGGCTCATTATTTAACCTCAGCAGCTCTTTGTTTCTTCATTTGGAAAATAAGCATCTTTGCCCCAGGAACTCTAGCTGAGAGAAAGTCTATGAATCAGTCAATCCACCTTCAATCTCTAATTTATTTGGATGAGTCCTCATCAATAATTTATATACACCTGCAGGCCAGCTCTGCAAAGAATCAAGTTTCCTTAACTTGCTCTCCTTCCAGTTGAATTAAAACCCACTGTTCTTGCCTTCTAATGACACCTCCATGACTCTGTAAATTGAAGTTGGCAACATCTAAGGTACTTTCAAAGTGCAAAATTTCTAGAAAGGGAACCATCAGTATTAATTCAACACTGGCAGCTTTCAGGATTCCTTAGTATTCTAAAAAGTATGCAAAGTTGCTGGTCTTCAGTGCCACTGGGGAATTTAGATATACCTGGGAATCTAGTTTCTGTATCAATTGGGCCACATCCAAAGACTATAGCACTACTTCCTACATCATGTGTTCACAGGAAATTCTGATGAATACCTGAAGAATATGGGATCTCCTGGCCAAAACCATTAAAATTCAGGGGCAACTTTGAAAAATGTAATAATTACTCTGTCATGTTGGAAATCAGTGTCTCACACTGTCCTTACATTTTGGCAAATGCTGACCATTAAATAGCTGTGGCAGGACAGGGAACAAGTCAAAGGGTCATGCCTGGATGCCATCCAGAGATAAGTTCCCTTGAAAGCTGATTCCTTAGGTCAGTGAGGGGTAAGCTCTGGGTCCTTGGGCTCTTGGGCTTGTTTTCATGCCTGGGATGTTACCTCTTTCACTTCACAGATCTCTGCTTTCTTCCTTCATCACTGTGTTTATTCTTCTAAGGCTCGCCTACCTTCTGGATGTTGCTAATGAAATGATACATACCCCTGACTCCTGAGCATTCATACTGGGAGCTCACATACAGAAGGCGAAAGCATGGCTCCGCCTGCACTGCTCGGTACATGCTGCCTTGACTTCAGGCTTGACTATGGTGTTGCTACCTGTCCGATACCTTTACTGCAAGTCTGGATCCAGCTCAGGCTGCTCTTTCTCCAACAGAGGCCTTCTCCCTGCCACCACCTCTGGGCTTCTGAGCTCCTGTTGACTTAATTTGAACTCAGCATCTCTCACTGAACTGCTTCCATAGAATTACTGATCTTTCCACCTCCACTTCACCTTTTTCACTGGAGTCAGAATGATTTTTTCAAATGAAAATCACATCTGGTTTTCTCTTGTCTGTGTGCTTTCTTGGTTCAGCAGAACAACTTTTCACTTCTGCTCCCAGAAACTTCTTGCATCTTCTTTTGGCTGTTGCTGACCTCATGTACAGTCTAATGTTCCATCACTTTTGTCCAGATAACTTCTTTTCCATCATGTGGCTCTTGGTCATTCCTCAAGATTCAACTGAAGTTGTATCGCCTCTGTGAACACAGCTTTTTCCCCAGACTCCTACTATGGTTTGGATATGATATATCCTTTCAGGCTTGTGTGTGTGGGCTTAGTCTTCAATGCAGCAGTATTCAGAGGTGGAGTTCATGGGGAAGTGATTGGATCATCATTGATGGGTTTGTAGCTAAATAGGATATTCGGAGGAGGGCCTCAGCTGGTCAGTGGGGGTGTCTTTTTGAAGTATGCACCTTATCTGATGCCCTGTCTACCACAAGGTGAGCAACTTTCCTCTGCTGTGCTCATCCATCCTGATACTCTGACTCAACACAGGCCCAGAAACAGTAAAGTCTACTACCCATGGACTGCATCCTCTGAAACAATAAGCAAAAGTTCAATCTTTTCTCCTTTCTATCTTTCTCAGGTCTTTTGTCACAGTGACAGCCTACTAATTCCCACCACGCTACCTTTCTTCCACAAACCACACCATGCCTTGTGCTTACATCTAGCCCTTACTGACTGGGGATTCTCGTGCAATCTCAGTCAGATGCTTTCTCACTCATAGGTCTGGCAGCTGGGTTGGGTAGCCTAACAGCTGGTATGAGAACAGTTAGCTCTATCTTTCTGTCTCTCCATGTCAGAGAAACCCAACTCTCTGTAAGATATCTGAGAGCTGGGTGAGTGGGGTAATGGAATGATTGAATTGTTTCTGCCCACAGCCAGAGATCACACAGCATCATTTCTGTGATATTCCTTTGGTACAGACTTATTACAAAGGCCCACCCATGTGAAGGGAGACCACACAGACTATCTACTTATGGATAGATTCTGAAATATCAGGGTCTGGAAACACCATGAGCCTTTTGGAATATCTAGTCTGCCTTGACTTTGGTAAGGAGACATTGCCACAGATGAGTTATTGGTTATCAGCATTTCATTTAGAAAGCACCATGGTCACCAGGATTTTAGCACATCAGGACTTCTGCCTATCTATGACAAACTACCTCTAGCCCCAGGTCACTCACATTCCCGAGCACCTGCTCAGGATCTCTGAAGGCTGGTATTGAATTGCTATTTGTGAATGAATGGGATGAAATAGGGAGGGTTTGGGCTTCCTTCATACCAGCTCTGTGGCCTTGGGTGACCTACAGGCTACATCCAGATTTGCCACGAAAAAGCAAAGATCTAACCCAGTCATACCAAAAACCATTCTGTGGCCTGAGTAGTATAAACAAGATTTTGCTGCATCCCAGAAGCTACTGTGTGTGTCAGTGGTGCAGCTCCTAACCTGGAGTGCTGTGGCCATTTGCTCTTGGTGGGTGTCGCAGTTACTTTTCTGTCATTTGTGGGACAAAATACCTGATACCTAATATTAAGGAAGGAAAGATTTATTTAGTTCATAGTTTGGGGAGGTTTCAGTCCATACTCAACTGGCTCCAAGGAAGAGCAGCACATGGCAGAGAGCAGCAGCTCATCGGGGCGGAAAACACAGAAGCAGTAAGAGAAAAATGGAAGGAGCAGCGGCAGAGAGCAAGCCTCTTTCCCTCCCTTACATTGTATTCAGGCTATCATAGGTATGGCACTCATACCCCAAATCCCAGCATTGGATCATGAATTAATCACAAGCTCTACAAGCCTGTCCTATGACTGCATGAGCCTTTTGGGGGACATCTAAACACAAACCATAACAGTGGGATTCCTAAAAGAATCACCAGATGCTAACCTTCAGGAGCAGGCCCAGGCAGAGGCAGAGGAAATTCTGCAAAGAGTAGGTGGAGAAATGTGTGTGAAGAAAGGACAATGTGATAGACAAAGAAAAGGCAAACTAGTCACAAATATGCTGAAGTTCGCTTGGGCTGTGCATCATCAAGAGGTGGACATCACTTTGTTTAAGATAAGGAAAATTTAATAAAGTTGGTATCATCTTGCCTCCTTCCACTCTACCCAAGATAGGTGTTTCTTTCCCCTGTTCTCAGGCCACAGTGTTTAACATAAATGTACAAGATTCACCAGGCCCGTTATCCCCTACAGAAGACCTTGAGGTGCGATTTAAGTTGAAATTTTTTTTTTATATATATGTTTAGTACAGGGTCTACAGAGTCTCACTACATAGATCGGGCTTATAGTGATTCTCCTGTTTTCAGCCTCCCAAGCACTGGGATTGCAGGTGCACACCACCATGACCAGTTTTAATCTCCATCTCAGTGCACCCTCGGGGCGGGACCAGCACAGCACACCAAGTTTCAAGAGCCGGCCAGGTAGGTCAGCAGATTAAAGCACCTACTTAGGCAGCCACAGGGACCAGGGTTTAAGTTGGAATTCTTTTATGTCATCAACTTTACTTTGGTTGATAGTTTCCCTATCTGGTTGAAATGAGAAGCATACTTTCTATTGTATAAATGGTTATCATAATAATAAAGCTGAAGAACTAAAAATCAACTTTATATTAGAACTTCGGTGTTTTAAAATTCCCTACAGATTCTAAGAAGTTAATTTTTCCTATTTCATATTATTAACATTATTTTAATTTTCTGAGACAATTTTTTGTTCCATAATTCAGGCTGGCCATAAACTCACTATGTAGCTCAGCCTGGCTTCAAACTCATGGCAATTTTGCCTCTGCCTCCCAAGTGCTGGGATTACAGGTATGTGCCACCACGCCTAGCTTTATTGTCATCTTAAATAGAGTTACTATGGTTTATTCTCTTTGGTTTGTATCTTTTTACTGGATATACACAATGACCAGAGATTTACTGGAAAACTATAATGCAAATAATTTATAAGGAGAGTGGCAGTTTTTTTTTTTTTTTTTTTTTTTACCAACTGTGTCTTCCTGATTCTACTAAGTGTTGATGAAAATTCCGATGTTGTATTCTGACTTTGACTAATGGATTATTCATTTCAAACAGTATACATTGGGTGGTTCCCAGTAGGTCATTCATTAAAGATAAAAGCACTAATAACCCCCAAACCCCAGTTTATGATACCCCTATTATACAGTAATGCCTGGTGCTGGGGTATAGTGTTGAGGGGGGGGTGTTTGACATGTGTGAGGCCCTGACTTCGATCTCTAACACTAAAATCATTGAAAACACTTGGAAAACCCCACCATTCTAATATAACTTCTTTTGGTACTTATTTTATTACTATGTTGATGATATTTAGATGTATTTTCTTCTTGTGTACATGTTATGGTTTCTGTCCAGTTGTCCCCCCAAAGCCTCACGTAGTCATGGGGTGGGGACTTCTAGAGTTTGTGATTAACTCATGATCCATTGGGATTATCTATGATCCTAGGCTGGGAATATGTGTTTTAGTACTGCTGGGATTATGGGTGTGAGTACTTCCCCCAGCCTGGGGCAGAAAGCCTACATGTAATATGAGAGACAGAGAGACAGACTGTCTTTAGCAATTCGCTCTTTGTTATTGTTGTTGCTGTGCAGCCGCCATGAACTGCTGCTCTCTGCCATGTGCCCCTCTGCCTTGGAGCCAGCTGAATATGGACTGAAACCTCCAGTAAGTGTGAGCTAAATAAGCCTTTCCTTCCTTCACTTTGGGTGTTGGGTATTTGTCCCAGCAACGAGAGAAGAATTACTAAAACAGTACATAAAAAAACATGTAGTTATAGTAATAATAAGTATAAAAGTTTAATTTTTTATTACTATAAAATTTTATCTCACCTTTGCTGAATAAGTCTCTTTTATTAATGCTATTAGCAGGTAAGATGCTAAAAGGCAGAGTATGATTTCCTCAAAGCATTCTAAAGCCAAAAGCCTGTGAATACATAAATGTAAATAATGTCCTTGTGTTTTGAAAAATCCCCTTCAAGATTCTGTTCATTTTTCTGCAACATTTCTCAGCCCTCTCCCTCACTCCTTAAGGCACAAACCCAGCGCATTGCCTTCCACAGGGCCGAGCTAACAATGTCCTGATGAGTTCCAGTCTTTTACCTCCATCTTGAACTTAGCATCTAAGGAGCTCATGGTCCAACTGCTCTCCTCTTCTCCTAAGGCCAAGGAGTTGGCAGTCAAGAGACACCTGGTGTTGGGGCTGCGCTTCTCTTTCCTTATTTGTTTTCTGCTAAGTATTCAATTGTTGTTATTTATTGATACATTTATATTGGTGCTTAGATAGAGTCCAGGGCCTCGGCATGCTGAGTGCTTTTGCTGCCACTGTGCTCTGTCCTCAGCCTGCAAGTCTTGCTGGAGTCTCTGGTCCTACACTGATAACATCTTTCAGGACAGCCTGAAAGAGGATTAAATCCGCCACCAAAGAAGCCCTTTTCTGTTTTATTCAGCTAGTAGCATCAATAAATAAAATCTGGAAAATTCTTAAAATCTTCTTGCTGTGTTCACATCTGTTCAGGAACATTTCTAAGCACTTAGAACTGCACCAAGCCCCAGTGCTTCTACCCTTTCATCCTTTGGGGCTCTCACTGGATCTGCAGTTACCAGTTACGGATTCATGTTTGTAGGGTATATTAGCCACCTTGCCCAGTGCTGAGACACACTGCCCAATACTCACAATCTCTTCCCATTGTTTTCTTCTTTTTAAAGGAGAATAAAAAATAGTAAAAAACTGATACGGAATTTCACTAAACAAAATAATAGGCATTCCACGATGGCTGTTATATTGCATATTGTCTTTGAATTAGTTGCTAATATTACCATAACTAAGCATGCAAAATTGGTCAAACTAAAGTTATAAAATATTAAAAAGGAGAGAGAGGGCCAGTCACATAGCTCAGCAGATTTAAGTGTCTGCAAGCAGGCGCAGGGGCCCAGGGATTTAATACCAGCCCTGCCCCCGGGGCACACTGAGATGGAAATTGAGACTGGGCATAGTGATACATGCCTGTAAGCAAGCTCTTGAGGGGCTGTAAGCAGGCAGATCACTATGAGTCCTATCTAGTAGTGAGACCCTGAACACCCTGTAGACCCTTCTCTAAAAAAAATATAAAAAAAGGAGAAAAAATTTAAGCATTGACTGCTCCTTCCAACAGACCAGCAGAAATCAGCAGTACAATTATCCAAGCTATCATATGTATATGGGTAGATAGATGTTTTCCTTTCTTCTTTCTCTCTTTTTTCTTTCCCTCATCCCAATTTTTCTTTTCCTCTGAGCAGTTCCTTTTCCTTTCACAGTATCTATTGTACTGTTTGGATTTTATTTACTCTTCATATTCTTGCACAGCATGACAGTACAATGTTTACACATGATGGTCTGATTTATTTCATTATGAATATGGTCTTTAGTTGCATCCATTTATCTGTAAAAGCCTCAAGTTTATCTTTTTTATAGCTGAGTAATATGCCATTGTATAAAAATACCACATCTTTTTATCCATTTCTCAGTTGATGGGCATTTGGGTTGTTTCTAAGATTTAGCTATGATAAATTGTGCTGCTATTAATGTGAGTGTACATATATTGTTATAGTATGATGTTTTCAGGTCTTCTAGAAAAATACCCCAAAACAGAATAGCTGAGTTGAATGGGACCTATAGTTCTAGTGTTTTAAGGAGTGTTTACATGGACTTCCATAGTGGTTACACCAACACTCACAATTTAAAGAAAAGGTTTAATTTTGTTCATGGTTTCAGGGGATTCAGTCCCTGGCTGGCTGGTGCCAAGGCAGGACCACATGGGGCAAAGGCATTTAGTAAGTAGTAGCAAAGAAGCGTAGCAATGCCAGATAGGAGAAGCACAGAGGGAATTCAGATATTAGCCCTGAGATCTCCACATTACAGAGACTTTGCCCCTGAAGAGCTGATCTAACTTCTTGCCTTTTCCTTCTGGATTTTTTGAATCCACATGACAGGTATTAACTGGCCTATCATCTGATGGAGAAGGAGACCTGATGTTTTATCTCTTCTGGCATCACAACAGAAATCCTGTCCCTCCTCCAACTTCTCAGAGCTCCTGCCTGCACAGCTGAGCTTTCTGTGCAGGGTGCCTGTGTTTCCTGGGTTTGTGTGAGTAGTGCATCTGTAACAATGCTGTCTAAGCATTGGTCTTAACCCTACTACTTGGAGGTTTGAGTGGGATAGCCTTGGAGATGAATGTAAGACTTGCAAGTCTAGATTTGTCCAGAAGGTCTGAGTTTCCATTTCCACTTAGAGAGAACCATGAGGGGTACAGATCTCGAGGAGGCTAAAGTCAATGGCTGGGACACAGAACAAGCCATCCCAATGTAGGTCTGGGAAAAGAGATAAGATTTTTCAGAATTTCTGTGCCTGCTAACACAAGTTAGAGTCTTTTTTTAAACAAATCAGGGCTTGTAACATTTTAGATTTCACTTCTGAGTTGCAGGCTGAGTTGCCAAATCTACTGCATTCCACTAATTGCAGTATTTATCCAGCCCCCAACCTATGCAAGAAAGGGACTGGAGATATGTCAGGTACGCACCATGGCAACAAGATTAGGTATCATATGCCTGCAGGCACTGGGTCATGTGCATATGCTGAGGGTCCACAAGTTCACTTTATGCTCATAATTAGAAATCTTTTTAAAAACTCTTTTATGTATTTATTTATTTATTTAGTACAAGGTCTTGCTATATAGCTCACACTCATAGTGATGCTTCTGTCTCAGCCTTTCTACTGCTGGGATTCTGGGCTATCTCCCCAGCCCCATAAATAGTAATCCTTAAAACAGAAAGAAGGGGCTGGGGAAATGGCTCAGTAGAATAAGCGCTTCCCTGGCAAGTGCAAGGTCATAAGTTCAATCCCCAGTTCTGTCAAAAAAAAAAAAAAAAA
>PVKA01003239.1:0-16280 GCA_004027165.1 Ctenomys sociabilis
CGGCCGTGCCCTCGTGGGGCCTGGGCAGCAGGTGTGGGTCACCCGGCCGTGCCCTGGTGGGGCCTGGGCAGCAGGTGTGGGTCACCCGGCCGTACCCTCGTGGGGCCTGGGCAGCAGGTGTGGGTCACCCGGCCGTGCCCTGGTGGGGCCTGGGCAGCAGGTGTGGGTCACCCGGCCGTGCCCTGGTGGGGCCTGGGCAGCAGATAGTCATGGGGCCATGTCTTGGTGGGGTCCCCCTGTAGCCATCCCTCCTCTTGCCATGCCTGTCCACTGTGACACAGCAGCTTTTCTCTACCAGATCTTCCCCCATGACCTTCCTGCCTTGGTACCTGCCCCTGAAGAACTGAATGCTCTACAAACCCTACACCTAAATCATCCCCTCCTGCTTTCATCTGTGGGAGCATAGGGTGTTCTGTCACAGCCATGAGAAAGTCAGTAAGCTGGGAGTGACCCAGAGTGCCACATGGGCGAGCCATGGCCTTGGACAGTGAGCCGCCCAGGTACACAGTCACTCTGGGGTGGAAACACCCAAGAAGGAAGAGTGAGGCTCCCCAAGTTCCCCTAAATCTAAGAGCCAGGCTGAGACCCAGCCTTCAGGCACCCGAGCCCAGCCCCTGCAAGACAGATGCTCCTGACTGCAAGACCAGGGTCTCTTGGAAGAGAGTGTTTTTTGTGAGTTTCAGGTTCATCTCTGGTAACATCTCAGGTCAAGCCAATCTTCTGTGACAGTGACACAGGGTGCAGTGCCCTGGGAGTGCCATCCTTCCTCTCACCCAAAGCATGGGTGGACATGTGTTTCTGGGACACCCAACAACATATGACTGGAAGATGCCTGCCTTCCCCATGGCAAGCTTTTCCTGAAGTTGCTTTGTGATCGTTGCTGTAACCAGGGTCACATGGTTAAATTGTGCAGCCTACGAATACCGACACACCCGTGTAGAAGTAGGGTATATGTTATCACAGAACTGCATGACATTTTCCCATTTTGTCTCTGCTTCGGGGACAGAGGTGATCAATACCCACCTTCTTAGGCACACCTCTGCTGGCCCCTATCCTACTCTCTTATTCAGGTGGCTTTCTGCTCCGCATATATATTAAACCATTGCCTTCTGCTTGTTCTTTAGCTCTATAAAACTACATCTTAATTGTGATTGTAACGTGCAATACTGTGCATTTTAAGGTTCAGTATCTCTTGTACCATAGCAACTGCTTATTCATTTTCATTGCAGCATAACTTTCCATTGTCTGAATATTTTTGTGTGTTCTGCCCACTACATTATGGGGTTGCTTCCAGGTGTTTCTCTCTTGTTTTTTTATTTGTTTGTTTATTAGTTTGGATAGCAGTGCTACTGAAGGCCTTTCTGCACAGACCTCCCAGTGCCCACTGATGTGAATTTCTCTGGAAATGTGTTTTTTAAGCATTTTATACAGAGCATGAAATATATCATTGTGAGCCAGTTTTTATATAGTACAGTCCCCACTTTTGGACATAAAATGCAGTTAAATGTTTCTTTTCTGTTCTCTTTCTTCATAACAAGTGCTCCTGGGAGTGCGTGCCTGACGGGCCATGGCTGCTCTTGGAGCACTGTTCCCTCTGCCAGGCCAGGGGCCCTGGCTGCCTGTACTCCTGGTACCCTCCAGGCAGAGAGAGACTCCCCTTTCCTCAGCTTCTCCATTTGCACTGCAGGGAACTGACTGCAGGAGCAGTGAATCTGGGACTCCCAAAACAATGCCGAGGCTTTGTGGCTCAGCAGAGCTCCATCTCATCAGAGAAGGAAGACACAGTTCTGGGATGCACAGCTGAGAAACAGCTGCTGGGTTCTAGAGGATTCTGTCACCTACTCCCAAGATGGAGCTGCAGTATCATCCACAGGGCAGGCCCAGTTGACACCCGCAGGGACAGACAACCACAGCCCGCCGTACCATGAGGGCTCATTCGTTCCACTTTCAGGAGTGTAAATTTCTCCGAATGTGCCTTTCCCATAGTGATGGTGGGCTTGGGCACACTTTCATGTGCTTTGTCTTTTCCCTGTGTTAGTGTACAATTCCTATTCTTGGCATTTCCCGGCTTCTCTCCAGAGCTGCAATCTTGTGTTTTGCAGCTATTCCGTGCTTGACCTCAGGGTCCTCCTCTGCTAAATCTCTGCCCTTCACGAGCCTCTCTTGACTCCGTGGCCATCTTTTCATTTTCTACTGAGATGCCTGTGTGGATATTCTGTCCTTGATCATTTCGGTTTTCTGTTCCTTACAGGAATGGAACACCCTAGTTTTTCTTTCTTTATGGAACACTTGGAGGACCCCCATGCGTGGGTGGAATGTATTTACTGTGCACCAGCAAGCATTTAAAAGACAGCTGGGGCTTTGCGTTTGTCAATCAAGAAATATTTATTTATCCTGAGATCAGAAAAACAACACCCTGTTTTCTGTGCAATTTTTTAAAAATTTGTGTTCTTTGCATTTAGAACTTTGGTGTCCGAGGGATCAGTCTCCGTGTGTGGTCTGCGATGGTGTGTGCTTCTGCTTCTGCCTCACGTAGCCATCTTTGCTAGCGCTTTTGTCTTTTTATCTTGAATCAGAAGCATTACTTTTATCATGTGCCATTATTGACATTTCTGTCATTATTCCTGTCCTACATTATAAATTACATGAGTGATAAATATTATTTTAGTAATACCATTATTTCAGTAATTAGTAACTTGCTATGAGCAAAATTTTTCCTGCCCCGCTCTCCTTGAGGACTGTTAGGACTGCTTTGAAGCATCCGATTCTCTTTCTTTCCATGTTGATTTGTTTTTCTCTCTGTGTCTTGTGCAGTCCCGTGAACCACGTTCACAGCCTTGCACACGCTGGGCAAGCGCTCCACCCATGAGCAGCACCCCCGGGCCGATTTATTGTTATTCTTGGCTACCAGGCAGCAAATGCAGGACCTTGAGCTTGCCCGGCAGGCACTTATACAGCTGAGCTATCTCCCTGGCCCAGCCCTATTTATTTTTTAATAAATTAATCAAATTCCTCAAATCTACAGTTTTTTATTTTATTTTTATTACGTATTTGGCACAGGGCCTCACTACAGCTCGGACTCCTGGTGCCCCTTCTGTGTTCAGCCCCCTTTGCACTGGGGCCACGGGCACACGCCCGCACATCCCGACTAGGTGGCTGGCTCAGCATGCCTGCAGGTGGGGCCTGCGTGGCCTGTGGCGAGGGCTATCAAGTCCCGATCCCTGCACTAGCCCAGCAGGCACTTGGTTGCCTGAGCTATCTTGCCAGCCCTCTCCAGTTTTTTAATTGCACTGATTCCAGAGAATAACTTAGAGAAAGTTATTCTTGATCCCTTTACAAATGTGTCTTCCCATTCAAAAACAAGATGTTGAACTCTATTATTTTAACCTTCTATTGCCTTTCAACAAAGGTCCAGACACTTAACCTATTCTATTGTTGGAGTCTTGGAAGATTTATATATACTTTATATCTTTTGATCCTATTATAAATGAAAAATATAAACTCAACATTTTTGTATGTGTATATGCTGATTTCAGCACTAATTACGTATTCAAACACCTTGCTAGATATTTGGCACATTTCATGACTTGTACATCTCTGTGCTGAAATATTCACATTGTCTGTGTATACAGCTTTATTTCTTCTATTTCTTATTGAGCAGAATGTCCAGGAAAATGTGCATAAACACTGAGAAAGAGCATATTATATTATATTTTAGCTTGTTAACATTAAGAATATTTGCTAATGAGAGAAAATTTTCGCCTTTTCTTAGTATACTGAAAGTTTTATTATTATTAATGGATATCTTTAACAAACATTCTTCCTGAATCATTCAAAATATATAATTTCTGCTTCAACATGTTAATTTGATGGATTGCATTAATAGATTTTTAAAATGTTACATCATTATGACTAATCCAATTTAGTCATGCAAGTGTTTCCTATGTATAAGGCTCGATTTGAATATTTTGTTTTTAATTTTTATTTCTGTGCTCATGAGTAAAATATGTGATTCACATAAACATCGCTGCTTGCTTTTAATACTAAGAACACTCGTGTAGTCTTCATACTGCCTAACGTTGCCTTACAGAGTGCGGAGTAGCATGCAGTTCCTAGGTATTGTTGGTGAGTTGACCCCGTGGCTTAATGGTTTTCTGTGTCCCTTGGGACAGTACTGAGTGTTCTTCAGACTCCCACTTGCCAGTACCTTCTGTACTTGTGCACTTTGGACTTTGTCCTTATGTGTGTGCTTAGGTTATTCCTGGTAAGGGCTATGACCTGAACATCGGCTCTTTTTCATTGGCAGAGTCCTGTGGGTAGACACACCTATCCACTACGGACACGCTGGAACTTGTTTCCACCACTTCCTATGTCTTTGCCACTCTTTCTTCTTTGCCTGGGTCAGCCAATCCTTGCCCTGTGTCCACCCACCATTAGCCCAGGCGGCATATCCAAGTGCCAGGCCTTGCCCTGCCTGCTTCGGGCTCTTCCGTCTGTAGTTTAATTCTACCTTGCTGTCAAAAAATAAAAAAACTCTCCCATCAGACATGGCCACTGTTGGACAATCCTAAATTTAGATGTTTCTTTGATCTCATTTCTCCTGGCATCTCAGACCATTCTTTGAACAACGTCTTTCTCCTTCATGCACTTGATCCTTTGGCCATTCTGCACGGGACAGGAGAGCCACCCGGGCCAAGTACCAGCTCCTTTCCTCCATCTCTGTCCAGGGCGGTAACTCCCCCGGGTCTATTTCCGGGCTGTGCTAAGTCCTCTCTTGTCACTGGGCATGTGCTGTCCCCAGCTGTTCTGCACTCCAGTCTTAATGAGCACTGCTCAGTGGTGGGTTCATCCCCAGGTTTTCTCTTGATGCTATTTCTATGGATTTACTACAATATGTCTAAATACAAACAATTTTAGTTTTTCCTCTTTTTTTAACCAATGACTAATCGTTTTCAACTTCTGGATGTTATATGGCCCCCCTCTGGTCTTTTTCTTTTTTTAACGTACTTAGGACAGGGTCTGTGGGATTTACAGGGTCTCACTGTGTAGATCGGACTCGTAGCATCCTGTGCGTTCAGCCTCCCAAGCACTGCACTACAGGTGTGCACCACCACTCCAGTACCAGTCACTGTCTCAGCGCAACTTGGGGCGGGGCCAGCACAATATGCTGGGGATCGAACCCCAGCTGCTGAGCCCTGCCTAAGTAGGCACTTTAGTCTGCTGAGCTATCTGGCCAGCTCGTGTGCATTACACACAGCAGCCTGCCCATCCTGACCCCTGTCACTCATTCCTCTGCTCCTGTGTCCCTGTGTATTTCTCCATGGTACTTTTCTACAATTTTCTGTGACCTATCTTTCTGTTTATTAATTCTCTCTTAATCTGAGTTCTTTCCTCAATAATTTGTGCATCTCTTAAAGTTAAACTAGTTGTTTTTAAGACTCATATATTTATTTTCATTGTGACCTATTGCATAGTCATTTTTGTGATTATATTTTTTTAAATTTGAAAGTCTTAATTGAATTTATCTCCTGTATCGTGCAATTTAGACACGCTGTCTCTTACTAATGCTAGTCTGTTTTGAGATACTTGGGAGGTTCTTTTCTAATGATCTTCTGTTTATTTTACTTTTATCCTTGGATACAGAGAACTTCGTTTTAGATTGTTCTGTTGCTAGAAGCCTGTGCTCACTGGCGTCTAGGGGCAGCACCAGCCCAGGACGTGCGAGCCCTGGATGACTTCTACATCAAGCTTCGCTCCCCTTGCTTTTCCCTTGGCCTGAGGGTTACTTCTCTCTGACTATAGAGCTGAAACACACAATGGTAGTCTCAATTCACACTTAATTTGTTGAGGGACACAGTGCACGATGTCACTGGAGGTCGCCTATATGTGTGCTACGCAGAGGCTGTCTCATCCTTGATCCAGCTTTTATGAAGTGGGAGGGTCCTTCAGAGTAAATGATACAGTATTTCATTTCTATGAGACACCTTCACATTCATCTTAAGAATGCACCATCAATCAATTTATTAATCTAGTTCTTTATTTTATGAGTTTGAATATTTTATTTTGCTTTTGTACAGACATAACAATGTAACAAATAGCTATCGGCGAGAGATTTTTAACCTCTCACGTATGTCAGACAAGAGATGCTACAGCCAAAAAAATAATAGTTCTGTACATTGTAAATTTCTATTTCAGGGCTATTTCTAATAAATAAATTCTTAGGAAGGTCTTATTTTAGGGTTTATTTTTATTTAACTTAATCTGGTACTAGTTATTCAAGATCTGTCATGCATGTATTAGCATATATCTTTGGAGAAAATTGGGCATTTGAACATTGTTCTTTTGGAGACAGTTGGATTTACCAGGTAGCCTTGGAGGTGCGCTGGCTCCGTATGCCAACAGAGCCACCTTGTGATGGACAGAACTGAGGCTGGGGAGCCCCGGTCTGCAGCAGTGTGGCTCAGGTGCTCCTCACATGTTTCTTGGACTCCAGGTCAAATCAGTCCCCAGAAAACAGGAGTCTTTGTGGGCCTGTCCCTGCCAAACCTGGAAATAAGGCAGGTCTGGTTCTGTGTAGGCTTTGGCCTTGCTTCCCTTGCATCCCTTTATTCCAGAAGTCTGCTTGCTGGTCCCTTAATTTAGTAATTTTTTTAAACTACCTTGTTTTTAGGAAATGAAATTATTCTTTGACAGATTAATATTTTTCAGAAAAACATTATTTTCAAGGGTTTTTCTTGATTCTAGTTATGATAAATCCTTAAAAAGTATGGATGTCTATGAAAAGTTCTCTCGAAGAGATTTTTCAAGTTAGATTATTTTTAAGTTTTTATTCAAATTGTCACATCTCGGGTACTAGATGCCAGGTACCTTTAGGGTAGTGTGAATGAAACGTGGTCTGTTTAAGAATTTTCAGCTCAACTGGCAAAATTGCTGTGCATAGTCTTGAAAGCACTAATTCAAAAATTATAACCATGTCACTTGCAGATCACACAGCACCCAAGGTTGCTGTGCTCGGGAAGGCTGACGCTTTGGAGAGCCAGTGTCACGGCAGCTAGTCGGGTCTTGGCTCCAATTTAACTGAATAACGCAGCAAATGCAGCACAGCAATTGCTTTATTATGTTGTCGTCCTCTTGTGTGAGCTCAGCAGCAAGAGCGGCTGGTGCTAAAGGCCCGCCTGGCATCGGGTGACCCCCTGCTGCAAGCAGGCTGCAGTGTGGCTGGGGAGAGGCAGCAGAGAGGCCTGTCAGCAGGAGCACTGCTTGTAATCTGTGGTTCTGATTATCAATGACAGGATCCTAAAATTACACCCAAGCATCGCTCCCTGGTTCTGAAATTGAGTTCCTGGAAAAGCCCTGTGGCAGTAATAGGAGGTAAAGTGCAGAGTTCCAGAGAAATGAGTTGCGAATTGAACTGCAATAGGAATTGATCCCATCAGTCAGGTTCTGCCCTGATTCCGGAAAAGCAGGGCTGACCACAAGGAGCCAGGCCCGCTGAGGAAACGAGAGGAAGCACTGGTGGCAGAGCCTGGCTCTGGTGCCCCGGGTCATGACACACTCACGGATTGCCCTCCCACCACCTGGCTCAGGCTGGCAGGAGGGGGACATGTTGAGAATGGCTGTGGAGGCCCGAGAACCCCAGCACCCACCGCATGGCCCTCCTCAGGAGCCGTAGCAGCCCACATCAGGAGGTCCCGCCCCACCACCACAGCACTTGAGGGCTGCCAGTGGGGCTGAGTGCAGAGAGGAATGGCTTTTGAAGCCACCCTGCCCTCCAGAGAGCCTGTGGGATTGTGGGGAAAAGGACAAGTGCCCTGAACTGCTACTTTTGTGCAGGTGATTGATTACCCTGTGGCCTAGTGCTGGGATCTGGACATCATGCACAGAATGCCAGGCAGGGAACTCAGGGGTTTGCGTGTGCTTTTCCTTGTCAGTAATGTTTGTGCTGTCTTGGAGACAGTGCAAGCTGCGGTTGGCCCACCGCAATGCCACGTTCCCCGCTAGGAAGTTACCGTAATCTCCCACACTGTGATTCCTTGCTGCAGGGATGCACTGCCTTGCGGTCTGCGGTGGCCATCAGTCTAATCCCTAGGGTAGATGTCCCCACAGAGTTGCTCCTTCCCGGGTAGCAGCACATCTGTGGACGTGGGTCCACAGAAGCGTGGAAAGTTTGTTGTAAACTGCAACCATTTTAAATCTATGGCTGGCTCACAGCAAAATTCTGCAGGATGGCAGAATAAAAGCAGAAAGGAAGGATGCTTGGGATACGTTTAAGAATTATGAGATTTCCTTGTGCCTGGACTTGGCCCATCTACAATGCCATTAGAGGGGAAGAGACCCCCATTGCAGGTGCATGGTAGCAGACAAGATTCTGTTACAACTTTGGATGAATCTGGGCTGTGTTGTTACTGTTTTGCTTCTAAGGTAGCCTTATAAGTGCTTTCTAATCACTTCTTCTAAGAGGTCTTCCTAATCACCCCTTCTAAGCGCTCCTTCAAGGTGGCCCATGTCACCTGGGCCGTGTGTTGATTCCGATCCTCTGTCAAGTTCTCACAAGTGGAGAAGCATTTGGGAATCTAAGCCCAAGTGGTGTTCATCCTTAACTCTGTTTGTGTGACACACGGCTGTGCATTGGCTTGACCCCCAACCCCACGTCCCTATAAGTACCTGAGCAGACACAGCAGGAAAGAGTGGCAAATAGTGGGAAGAGAAATGCAGATGCCCTCAGCTTAGGATGGCATCGCGTCCCCAGAACCCCTGTATGTCAGAAGTGTGTCTAGAGGGCGTCGAGCCCACGCCATGCCCCGGAGCTCATGGCTTACTGCCCGGCCCTGGAGAGTGCTATTCATTTCCCCCATGGCCTCAAGGCTGGCTGGAAACCATGGCCACCCATCCCAGAATTCCCCCACATACCATGGGCTGGCAAAAGAAATTCAAAATAGTTCCTGCTGAGCCGAACATGCAGTGCATGGCTGTCTTCCCAGCACTCTGGGAGGCTGAGCCAAGAAGATCATAAGTTCAAGCCCAGCCTGGGCAACCTAGTGACTTACCGAGACCCTATCTCAAAATGTGAAGCAATATTGGTTTTTAAAGGGCTGAGTATGTAGCTCAGTTCAAAAACCCTAGGTTCAATCCCTAGTGCCGCCCACAGAATATAGCTTCTACTGAACGTATGACTTTGACATTTTTGTTGAGCTGAATAAACTGAAAAGAAGCCAGGTCTGTCGGTGCCTCAGAGATTCTTCAACAAGACACTTGTTTTGGTGATTTTAGGACCAAACAATGAAAGCCTCACTGAGCGATGCCCCTCGGGATGCAGTGCTGCTCCCGCTTGGTCACATGCAGCTGTGTTGTGTTCAGCTTAGCTCTCCTCCTGGCTGCCGTGCGGACTGGTGGGAACATAATCTTACCATGATGGAGTGGGTGGCTTCCAGGGCATTAGTAGAGAGCCACTGAATGTGCATTTCAAGAAAATCCCCGTTTTCTAAGACTGGGCTTAATTTACCTGTGTATTTCCTTGGCTGAGGGACCTTGAAGTGAGACAGACTCATTTATACAGTGGAAAGTAGTTTTCTACTAAAATTAAGTTAGAACTTCACCACTTGTTTAAACTGATACCTGAGATGTTTAGTCATTTTCTTCATAAGGAAAATTGATGAAAACCTTGGGAAAGTGATTTAGAACCATCCTCATGGGGACTGATGATTAATAAGGAAAAAGGCAAAGAGGCTCGTGTTAATCTGTTTGTGTATAAGGAATCTGGAGTTTATTAAAAGTTGTTATAAACCTTCAAGTAATGAAGTATTAAATAAAATTAGACATTCCCTTTATATTGTAAGAAGTCACTAAGGTGGAAAAAACCTTCAGTGTTATTTATAAATAACTTATTTATGATATTCTCCATAACAGTAGTAATTTAAATATAAAAAATTAATGTAGCAATAAAGAACGTTCTGTGAGAGGCCACTTGGATTCCTTTGAGACCTTCTCCTCTTGCTTGTCCTTGGTCCCTAGAGCCATTATGGGGCAGCACAGCATGAGGTGTCATCCCTAGCATCGGGTGGTACGAGCCGGTGTCTGGCAGCTGAACTTGCCCTGTGTCTGTGAAATTAAAGGTTATTTCATTAAGCATTTTCATGAGTTGAAGGCTGCAGGTAGAAGAGGGTGGTTCTTAGACACCAGCGCTTTAGGCACAAGGAAAAATAAGGAACAACTTCGGTAACAATTGTGAGAGATTTCCAGAACCCCGCAGTACATACAAGGGCTTGAGCACAGCAGATGGGACAGGGGCCTGGAGCTCAGCATCTTTGAAATTAGGAAGAGAAGGAGGATGAAGAGGGGGCTGGAGGAGGTAAGAGAAGGAGAGAGAGGAGGAGGAGAGGCAGAGGAAGATTTCTTCCCAACATGTTTGTTTCAAAATAAATACATTGGATCTTTACCATATCTTAAGTTTTTTAGTCATGTGTAGGTATCATGGGGATCCTGTTTACTTTCTTCTGTGACTTCTGGAGTCTGACAGAGACAGGTCTGGACAGGAAGAAGCACCACGTTTCATTGTCTCATTGCATTTGAGCACCATAGCCCGTCGTTGAACCTCTCTGGACTATAAGTTTTGCAGCTAGATATTGGGGAAAAGTGTTTAATCCACAAGATTATTTCGAGGAACTAAGAATATACATGTAAAACAGCTCACACAGAGCAAGTGCACAGTAAATGGGACCAGATGTTCCTCAACTTTCCGTGTATGTTCCTGACCACTTAGTGGTGACCACACTTCCGTAAAACAAAAATCAGGATGAACAATGGCACTGTGGGTAGACCAAGGTAGAGCATTCCCAAACCCCAGAAAGCTGAGCTTCTTGCAGTGGTGCACACACATATCACATGCTCAGTAAACACTGTGTGTCAATCCTGTTGTGTCACCATTTAATAAACAAGAATAATATTGTTCTTGAAGCTTGAAGACTGCTGCTAACACATGGACAGGAATGGACAAGAATTGCCTGATCATTGATCATGTGGTTAACTATGGTCCACTTGTGACACCCAGCTAAGCTGTATGGTTGTAGCTCTGAGGAGGCTACCTGGTGACTGTTGCCAGTAGCATAACAGGAGAACTGGAAGAGGAGATGGTACACTACTGATTCTCCTAGAGAAGGTTATCCTGCTGGTTTTCCTGTTATGAACACAGCTGTTCTCATTGTTGGAGGAGTTTGGGTCCTTACTGACCCTGAGGATGGCTCTGTTACTTTGGGGGTACTTCTGGCCCTTACCTTGAGTGTGTGTGGCTTCCTACCTCCAGTACAGATCCCTCACACTGCTGGCACAAATCCTCCATCCCACTGGTACAGACTTTCTCTGACCTTTGGGCCTTCTCAGTGCAGATCCTTGATACAGACTTGCAGGAGAGATTGTCATGGGCTCTAGGCCTCCAGGTGCACTGGTAGACATTGCCATGGGCTTGGGGTCTTGAGTGGGACTCATGTAGGACATTGCCACGGGCTTGGGGTCTTGAGTGGGACTCATGTAGGACATTGCCACGGGCTTGGGGTCTTGAGCAGGACTCCTGCAGGACATTGCCATGGGCTTGGGATCTTGAGCAGGACTCCTGTAGGACATTGCCACAAGCTTGGGGTCTTGAGTGGGACTCATGTAGGACATTGCCACAGGCTTGGGGTCTTGAGTGGGACTCATGTAGGACATTGCCACAGGCTTGGGGTCTTGAGCAGGACTCCTGTAGGACATTGCCACAGGCTTGGGGTCTTAAGCAGGACTCCTGTAGGACATTGCCATGGGCTTGGGGTCTTGAGTGGGACTCCTGTAGGACATTGCCATGGGCTTGGGGTCTTGAGTGGGACTCATGTAGGATATTGCCACGGGCTTGGGGTCTTGAGCAGGACTCCTGCAGGACATTGCCATGGGCTTGGGGTCTTGAGTGGGATTCATGTAGGACATTGCCACAGGCTTGGGGTCTTGAGTGGGACTCCAGCAGGACATTGCTATGGGATCCAGGTCCTCAACTGGAATCTTTGGTTCTCTAGTTTGGCCTCTTCTACATTAGACTCTTTGGATCAATATTATAAAATAATTATATAATGTATGTGTCCTTTATTAAATCTTTTCCCTTGACCACTCTGACTACAGCAAGTTCTGTGCAAATCAAAACCAAAAAAGATCCAAGGTCTGTCCAAAAGATGGGATTGTATTACTTTATGCTGCATTCTCAAGATTTTATGTTTATGCTTTCAAAGTATATAATTATAAATTAACTTTTAAAGGCATAGTGTATGTGTCAGTTAGTGTTATAATTTCTTAGATCAGAGGCCCAAAGGAAAGAAGCATAATATGATGGTATCAAATTTCCCCTCTTAAAAAGCTGGGAAGTAGTTTGGGGCTGGTCAGGTAGCTCAGTGATTGCAGAAACCTGTCTCCTTCATCACTGCTTTATGCTGCTGACATTGCCATGCCCTGTGGTCCACCCTGGCTGAATCTGCTCCGTGTCAGTCAGTACTTATGGAGAAACTGGTTGAGTGCAAGATACAAGAATATATAGAGGTTTATGAGGCCTCCCACAGAGTCAGGTTGGCAAAGTGCGAGGGCCATGGGCTCTGCAATCAGTGTCCTGTGCGAGTCCAAGCCAGGAGGCTGAAGCATCTGCACTGGAGGCTGATGGTCTGCTCTGGAAGCCAGGAGACAATGTCCAAGGTGAAGGTGAACACTGGACTCCTCTGAGGACACACAAGCAGCCCTTCCTGCTGCCTTCCCTTTATACAGGTGACGACAAGTGGCTTTGGAGTGGATCCTCCGCACCCGGAGCTGAGTGAGCCAGGCTAGTCAGGCGTCTCCTCCTCAAGCTGATGCAATCAGCTAGCCAGCGTGAGCTCCAGTCAGCACATCCGCAGTCCAGCTGTGAGGAAAGAAAAGCAGTGGAGGTGGCAGCCAGTCCTTTCAAGGATGCCTCCCAGAAGCTATTCTTTATATTTCCTCTCCTCTGCCTTACCTCTGAAATTAGACCCAAGGCCACCTTCTGCTGCAGAAGACAATGGAAAATTCAGGAGTTCCTCTGGGTGGCCTTGTGTCTTGTTGAAACTTAGGGATGTTATTACTGAGCAGGAGGAGGAGACATGGTAGCCATGACAGGTAGAAATATTGCTGCTCATTCATACTTTTTTTCTTATTCTCTTTTTCTTCTTTGCTTTTTAAAACAGATCCTATGCGTGGTCCAAGAAAACTGGAAGTTGTCGAGGTCAAGTCCCGGCAAATCACCATCCGCTGGGAGCCCTTTGGCTACAATGTGACCCGTTGCCATAGCTACAACCTTACAGTGCACTACTGCTACCAAGTGGGCCGGCAGGAGCAGGTGCGGGAGGAGGTGAGCTGGGACCAGAACAGCGCGCACCCTCAGCACACCATCACCAACCTGGCCCCCTACACCAACGTCAGCGTCAAGCTCATCCTCATGAACCCCGAGGGCCGGAAGGAGAGCCTGGAGCTCGTGGTGCAGACAGACGAGGATGGTGAGTGTCGCCACACCCTGGGGACCAAGAGGGGAAGGGACTGCTTTGAGGAATGTTCCAGATGAGCAACAGCACTCTGCCCTGCTAAGCGTGATTACAAGGGCAGGGATGGAAATGGGAGGTGTGCCTACTCTGTGCTCCTTAGCCTCACAGCATTGCTCTCCTGGGCCTCCCGATCTGGCCAAAATATCCCCAGCCCAGGTCCTATCACTGTGTAAAACTGGACTGAAAAGCTGTGTGTGTTAGGTGAGTTATAGAAAGTATTTTTAAAGTGCATTTCAATGATGGTATGAAATAGTTTTCCTAGCTCTAAATACAAATTCAGCACACAGTAGAGGCTGCCCTGGGTTCCCAACAAGGGCTGAGAAGCTGCATAGCCAGTGGGTGGGCATGGAATGGCTCTTTTTTTTTTTCTCAAAACACAGCACTGCCAGCACTGCCCTGGCAAGTGCAAGGACCCTGCCCTGGTTCAATCCCCAGTACTGCATTTCATGCCAGCCCCACAGAGCACTGGCCACCGAAACCAGGCATGGTGGTGCACACCTATAATCCCAGCCCTAGGAGACTGAGACAGAGGATCACTGAGTTCAAGCTGCATAATAAGACCTGGTACCAAATAATTAAAGAAATAAAACAATTTTAAAATTGAAAAAAACAAAAAGAAATTTTGCAAATTTAGATATCATGGTTAATAAATTCAAAATTCTGAAGGCAATTATTAACCTAAATTCCTATAATATACTTTCTTCTCAAACTTAATGACTTTAGGTGTTTTCTGTTTTTTTTTTTTTTTTCAGTACTAAGGATTAAACTGATGGCCCCTACAAGAGCTACCTTGCTGTCTATCCTCTCTGTAATCTTGAGACAAATTTGCCTAAGTGAGGTTCAAATTTGGGATCCTCCTGCCTCAGCCTCCTACATCACTAGGATTACAGGCACCCATTCCGTGCCCAGCTCACTTTTATCTATTCTGAGCTTACTAAAATTATAGGAACCCAATTAAAGTCTCCCTATCACCTTTCTCACAGGGCCTTTAGTTGTTAGGTCTCCTGCAAAACCTTCAGCACATTGCTCTTCTAGGGTGTCCCTGAACAATGTAACTTGAGTGCTTTTCATTTGATTTCACTGCTTTACACTTTTATATTTTTTGAAACCAAAGATTTATTTTTTCTGAGTTTTACCTCTGTCAAAGAATATTTTGAAATAAGAAATAGCACCGCAAGCTAACAGAGCCGCACAGATACCTATCTTGATAGTGTGGGAAACCAGACAACAGCAAATCCTTTTCAGGCAAAAAGGAGGCGGCCTAGGAAAGCTTCTCAGGCAGTCAAGCAAGCCCAACTTCCGAGCAAGATAAGCACCGTCCCAGAGCTGGGATTCCGGTCGTCTACACCCAGGGCCACAACTTCCTAAATATCTTGTTCATTTTGCTCACACTTTAAAGAAAAAGGATGACATTTTTTATAAGAGCAGCACAAATAAGCTATCTGAGGTTCCGGACACGGAAGAGCAATCTGAGTGTGTGCGGAATGGTACGGATCACACCCTCCCCGGTGGGGACAGCTCCGTGGTGGGTTTTACCCGCTAATCCACCTCTTCCTTCCTTCCAGTCCCAGGCGCTGTCCCGACTGAGTCCATCCAAGGAAGCACCTTTGAAGAGAAGATATTTCTTCAGTGGAGAGAGCCCACACAGACGTACGGCGTCATCACGCTCTACGAGGTAGCGTCCACACGGGTTGGCGGGGTGCCTCTCATCTCGTGTTGCTCTTGGCTCTCTAGTAATTTAATCGCACGTGACTGTATAGTGCCTTTTGAGAACTCTAATGCTTTCTGTGCTCCTAACAGGTACCCTCCCAACATTTAAAATGAGCTTAGAATTATGTACCACTTCAGGACACATATAAATGGAAATGGGGGTATTTCAGTCTGTGTCATCATCTATCAAAACAGGAAAACATTGAAGAAGTCACCTTAATTGAAAATGAAGAGTATTTTAAAACATCCATGGATGAGGAAGGAAACACTAGTCCTGATCTTTCTTAGCTATGAAATATTTTTCTACTGAATGAGAGAAGAACACCAATTATCCAATTAGCAGAGTCGACAGAAGGAGTCTCGGGAGCACAGGCTCGGGTTCCTTCGCATTAACAAAGCCTCCTGTAGACTTCACTGACAGGGCTCTGACTGCGAGGCACAGCGGATGGCTGAGTGAGAGCTGGTACGGGAGAATGTGATGAATTGTGCAAGGAAGAAAGGAACGGCAATAACAGGGTGACACCCGAAGCACATCTGTGCCTGCCTCAGTTCACCGCCGCGATTGTCATAGAAACAAGCAGGTGCATTTTTTTAAGGTAGCACCGTTGGAATGCAAATTCAACAAAATTCTATGTTGTGAGGTTTCTAAAGCCCATGGTGGACTCTCACTTGCCCTAGGCCACATCTGTCTGAGTAACCATTAGCATCAGCTGACAGAAGTCCCAGCAGGAATGTCAGGCAACCCTCCCCAGGAGCCCCTTGCAGCTCCGTGGCCTCATGTCTGTATTTCCCTGCACTTTTGAACAATTGGTATTGAAATGCAAAATTATATATACATTAGTTGAAAGTAAATGGGAGAAAGTTGATTTTCATGCTGTAATTGTTGATGTTGAGTGGCTGTTTTGTGATAAATTGAGTTCTATGAAAATCTCCAGCTCAGCTTTTGCAGCCTTAAGTTTTATCATCAAACGCTTCCCTTTGTTTTCCTCAGTGATGAAGCCTTTAGTTCAG